>JBBBWG010029644.1:1550-48614 GCA_037176905.1 Azolla pinnata
AGGTTACACTCAGTAAAGCCATCTAGATTGCGATATCTGATTAGAGAAGCGCCGAGTCCTTCTGGCTTTATCACTGTCGCTGCAATTGACGTATCGGCACCATGTCGGGAATCCCATCTTCTTTGTATTCACTAGATTCGATCTCTCTTTGTATGCCAAGGGCTTAGGGTTTACCAGAAGCTTTACTGCTATAGCTGGACCATGTGCCAAAACACTAGGGTCTTTTTAAGTTCCTTGGCGCAAAACTAATTTGTCCTGTCTTCCTGAGTCTTGTACATGTAGGTCTCCATCTCAAGAAGGAGAGGCACAATGTAAGGTACTCGATACATTTTGTAGCTATTCCCTACTTGCCCCAATAGCACAAACCGCTTTCTCTGCCGGAGAAATCGCAATGTTAGCACTTTTCTTGTGCGAAATCTGAAGGCAATGGGGGCTTTACCAGCCTTTGAACGTGGTTTGCGTAGGCTTTTCGACAGGTGCCAGTGACACCAGAGTGCCGATCAACGCCTGCGATTATTGACCATTGTGGACCTGCTCTGATGATCTGCTTATACTTTACCGAGCCACAAGGCAATCGATATACACACTAACCCTTGCGATGAGAGCCCTCTTTTGGGTCCGATTCCTGCCTAGCATATATGGAGCCCTAGCCTTACGACAAAACTATTGAGAAGTATCTAGCTGATGTACAAATCTCAACTTTGAGTTTTGTTTGTTTTTGTTTTGGTAGAAGTTTCTTGAAGATGTACAATTTAGCATCGCCTCCGAAATTTTGAATGGCAGTTATTCGACGCTATAACTTAAATGACCCGCTTAGGTTAACTTAGATTTGAGATGTGGTCGATTGCTCTAGCAACCAAGTAGGACGAAAAAAAATATCCATTTCTTGACCTGTTGGGAACTTTCCATACTGTTGCAGGAATTAGGATCTGTGTGTGGAGCTTCTAAATGCAACGAAAATCATGTTATGCATCGTCGTAGCGTTTGGAGGAAAGTTTGTTTGCTAGAATGTTATTTTAGATGTTTCATTGGGAGAACAAAATGTTGTTGGAGATTTTCTCCTTGGACTCTTGTAAATTTTATAGCTGATGAAAGGATTTTGTTTTGAAAAACAAAAATCATACAGATAGATTGATATGGCATCTTCGGGAACGATAATTATTTATAATAAACTGTAAAGATAAGCCACTTTGGAATACACATTACACGAGTAAACATAACGATTTCCGATCGAATTTCATGAATAGGCCACCAAAATCATCAATGTGATAAGTTCCGCGGTTTCATCAGTTCCAAAACAGGTGCTCATATGCGTATTTGTAACTTTTATGTTTTAATACTCGACGCAATTGAGAGAATTTGTTCTGAACAATTGAGAAGATTCTTGCAGAAGCTACTAGGTAGCTAATGTTTGTAGGCTAATTCTTGCAGCTACATAATCAACATGTATTTTATCATAGAAATCCAATCATGAACTCAATGAAGTTTGCATAACATGGATCTAGTATCATGCCCATCATCTCCGATTCTCCACCAATGATGTGAACACATGCATCACATCAATATTATTGAGAATCTCCATCTTGATAACAACCGGTTTCTTTTTTAACTTTCAAGACATTCCGAACGGTAAAGCTATCTCCAATACATTTTGTGTGTGATTAAGACAAGAAAATGTAGAAGAAAAAAGCAAGAATCGCGGCATAAGATTGCATGCGTTTTGCGCCCCACATGTTTGTGCGGATCAAAATGCCCACGATGCGTCGCAATAGGCATTAAGAAATCGAAAGCCTTCGAACCATACTTGTAGATGGGTACTAATTATTTTATGCACTGGTATACAACAGCTACCCACGGATCGATCATCGTCGATCTCGTAATTGAAAGACGCATAATCAATTATGGGGAAGGGGATTCGTGGTAGATTTCGGGGACCTTTCTATCCATGGGTTCGACAATCGAGAGCTTGCGCCGCGTTTCGAATCAGTTGTGTTTTCAAATCCAATATTAAGGAACATTCGGAGATTTTTGAGGAGGAATAAACATGGCGCAGTTGATGCGCATCTCGAACCTTACTCGATCTTAGGATTTAGGGTTTAGGGTTTGGGGGGATTTTCTAAGTAGTGGGATTGGAATATCTAGTGAGAAAAAGCAGAAAAAAAAAACTAAACGTTAATTAATCAGCTAAAAAAAAATCACCTGAAAGAGCTTGATGTGTGTATATTATAGCTCTTGCTCTGATTACACTCTCCCTGATTTAGGGTTTAGGGTTTGGGGTGATTTTCTAAGTAGTGGGATAGGGAATATCTAGTGAGAAAAACAGAAGAAAAACTTACATTAATCAGCTAAAACATCACCTGATAGAGCTTAATGTGTGTATAACTATAGCTCTTGCTCTGATGATTACACTTTTTAATTGACATTAATCAGCCACAGCATCCCCTGATAGAGCTTAATGTGTGTGTAATTATAGCTCTTGCTCTGATAATTACACTTTTTCTGATTTAGGGTTTAGGGAACTTTGGGTATTGTGATCAATGTGAGCATTACCAGTGGTGGTGGGCTGTTCCCTGACAGCTTTCCTTTTTTCTCAAAAGAAGTAGTGAAAAATAACACTCCTCCCCTGCCAATGTGAAACTTTACCACCACCACAAGAAAACACTAGAATGGAGAGGAAATGATCAGCTCCAAATCTTGAGTAAGACAAACAAGATGATCCTTGATTGATGATTGCTAATGATCCTGAATATTGTGGTAAACTTGTTGGAGTTTGATCTGATTTTGTCATATAGTTCTTTACTTATTTCACCACCTACTGCTGCCATAATATAATACACACCTCTTTGCTTTCATCAAAGTATATACTCAATCTGCTCATTCATTCTCCATATCTATCCATTAATGATCACATCATATCTACTGGTCATGCTGATCTTTGATTGAATCATCTCTACTTTTATATGATAGAGTCAGTCCCATCACTGGCTGATCTGACAAACAAATCTTATAATCTTCAGCTTGATTATGGAAAGATTAGGCGCTAATCACATCCATAATCGCCCACTACTTCTACTCATCATCATCCTAATCAGCTGCCCCTTCGATCAACAGCTCCACTCTTCCAATGCCGCGCTGCTCTGCAAACATGGCCAATGCAAGGTGATCTCTTCTCAAAAATCTGACACAATTTGTCAGCTGCTTGTTCCATCATGCATAATTCATGTCAATCTCTGTTCTGCTTTCTGATCTCTCTCTCTTTCTTTTCTTTTCCTTTCCCGGGCCCAAGTCATTAGTTTGCCAATTTGTCTCTAATTAGGGGATAATCAGCGCATAAATTACCGATTCGATCCCCTGGTCACCTTGCATTAAATTTTTTAAAGGCTAGAATGCATCCCGGTCCTGAATATTTATTCCACGCCCAATGACGCCCGATTGATGCATGCATCAATTAATTCTCGGTGTAATTTGGCGTAGCTATTTGGTAGATAACCCGTAGTTAGTTGGAAGATTGCAGATCAATGCCCTAATTTTCAGTAGAATTGCTGACTAAAATTAACTAATTAGTGGATCAATTAGGCTAGTCATTAAGGCCAATGGATGAATACATCGCCTATTTATATATATATATACATTAATCAAAGATCGATGAAAATTAACCAATTTATGGATTGCTGAAATTAATTACAGCTCCGCGATGTTTGCTTGAGAGACTCGGATTGCTCAAATGGGCTCTTCTGTTCCACATGTTTGTCTGATGGCGATGTTCTTCGGCGGTGCCATCGATCCAAGGCCACCAATTTGCTCACAATGGGGCATGTAATTTACTCTCGCTTTCCTGTGAATAATTGTGCTAGGGTAATTAGGAATTTAAGAGGGTAATTAAAGTTATATTTAGGTGCTCATTTTAAGTGAAGAGTTGAGTAATGTGAGGGATAATTAAGGGTTTACTAGGGTTTTGGGGCTAGAAAAGAAAGAAGAGTAAGCGTGTAAGGATGATATAGATTAAGAATTAATAAGTTATTTATCTAACTGTTTTAGGAGGCATAAGAAGGAAAGCGTTTAGGTTTAATCTAAGGCTTGGAAAATACAAAAGATCAAGCTAGTCAAGACACACGAGTGTAGGTTTATGAAAATTTAATTACATAACTACTTTAGAGCCCTAAAAAGCAAAGTGTTTGTGGTTAATTTGTGGGTTAAAACGAATCAAGCTTATTACATGGATTAATATACATATCTAAGCATGGCGCTAAGCATTAAGAAGTGAATTAGATGATTAGTTTAGGATTCTAGGAAGTAATAGTGTTTAGGGTTAATTCTGAGGGTTAACAAAGAAGAGATTAGGCCTATGAGATGCATTAGTGTACATAAACATCGTGTGCTAATTACGAAATTCAGAACGGGATGTCGATGCCTTTCAACTACTACTCATGGCTCACAACCCACAACTCGTTTGCGATCATGGGGGAGCCATCGGAGACTGGGCAACCGAGGGCGACGTTTGAGAATCAAGAGGATAGCATCACATCGCAACTGAATGTGAGTAATCAAACGCTAATCGAGATCAGAAAAAGGTTAAATGATCGAGAATCAAGCCAATCAGCCAAGCGACATAACTTATTAATGGTCAATTGTACCCTTAAATCATTCAAATTAGCCATTACATTGGTCCAATTTTTTCATGTTTATATATATAGATATATAGATATATATGTTTGGCTTAAAATTTTTTAATACAATTCTTGTTTATTTTACCTTTAAACCATTCAAATTAGCCTTTGGTTCGACTATTTTATGTTATATATACAATTAAAACTTAGATATGTTTTTTAATACGATTTTAGTTTATTTTACCTTTAAACCATTCAAATTAGCCTTTACATTGGTTCGTAAGGTTCTGTACATATATATATATATACCTTTCAACAGAATAACCTTCTAATGATATTGGCTTGATTACGTCGTAACATCTGCAGAATGGTGTCCGTGGACTCATGCTTGACATGTACGACTTCCTTGGGGACATTTGGCTCTGCCATTCCTTTGGGGGCATTTGCTACAACTTCACAGCATTCGTAACACCTTCGAACCTCCAACATCTGAACGCTGTTTCGAACCCTTTTTTCTGTGTATGTACTGTGATCGATCATTGGACCGTGCGAGCTAACTAATTGAGCTCCACTCTTGGCATTTTGCGGCGATCGACAGCGGAGGGCGATCGAGGCGTTGCAAGAAATCGAGGCCTTTCTGGCGGCGAATCCAACAGAGGTCATCACCATCTTCATAGAGGACTATGTGAGGACGCCGAGGGGCTTGACGAGCCTGTTCGAGAGAGCTGGCTTGTCCAAGTATCGGTTCCTGGCATCGGGCATGCCCAAAAATGGCGGCGACTGGCCAACTCTGGCGGAGATGGTGGCCAGAAACCACCGCTTGATCGTGTTCACATCTGCCCGAGCCAAGGAAGCAAGCGAGGACATCGCGTACAACTGGAACTACGTGAACGAGAATCACTGTGAGTCTTTACAGATTGGGGTTGAGGTTTTATAGGAGAGTCTCATCTATAACCCAACACTTTCCTTTCTTGCTTTTTTCTGTAAACATATATTTGTATTGAAAACAACATGACAATACAAAAAAACCTTTGCTATCGAAACTACTTTTAAAAGTGGCGATGTGGTAATGTCGATCTTCTAAGGTGTTGTAATACAAAATGACATAAATCTAACTCCTCTGTAACCAAATCTTTTCTTTCTTTCTGGAGTATGACTGGGATTATGGGATTTTGCCCAATAACCCCATATTTGGCTAGACCCAGCTAAATGCAGAATCGTCCTGTTTCCAGATGGCAACGCGGGGATGCAAGCGGGCCACTGCTCCAACCGGGGGGAATCGCAGCCATTGAACACCGCTAGCAGATCGCTGATCCTCATGAACTTCTTCCCCGATGACCCGCTTCTGCCCCAAGCTTGCCGATACAACTCCGCGCCTCTGCTGAGCATGGTTCCCACCTGCTACCGGGCGGCTGGGAACAGGTGGACCAATTATCTGGCGGTGGATTTCTACAAGGTTTCAACTACTGCATTTGCGATTCATTGAGTACCCAATGCCTAACTCGATCTGTCGCTCGATCCCATAATCAGTAGTACTTGATTTTTGCAGCGGAGCGACGGCGGGGGAGCGTTTGCGGCGCTTGATGCAATAAATGCTGGGTTGATGTGCGGTTGTGCCCCGGGCCTCGACTCATGCCAGGAGGCTTGCTTCTTGGGTTGAGAAGGATCTTGATTCTGTTTGTGCTCTCAGATTGTGATCACCTCCCGTTGTTTCCTCTTTCGTGGAAGGCTCTGATCCTCTGATACGCAAAACCTTACGAACCAATACAGAAGGCTAATTTGAATGGTTTAAAGGGTGGTATGCTAATTCGAGGGAAAGGGATCGGCATCTGCAGCAGGATGCAGGAGAATCCACTAACGTTTTGAAGAAAACCCGCATCTCGAATAATTTGGTTCGAAGCTGCCTGAAACCCCTCAATATTCTCCAAACCCTAAACCTTAAATCGTTTCGCTAAACCCTAAAACCTTGAATCATTTCATTCGTTCATTCAAATGAATGGCCTCAAACCCTAAAACCTTGGCGAAACCCTAACTTAATCATTCATTTACGGAGATTCATTCCACTCCGTAGTTTGTTCTCGCATGTTTAAAAACCCTAAGCCCCTTATTCTCATCTATGCATGAACCCACAACCCTAAATCCCAAACCCTAAAACTCCTCAAATTCCTAAACCCTAAATTCCTCAATTCCTAAACCCCTCACTTCCAAAACCCTAAATTCATCCATTCATTCAAACGAACGGCCTCAAACCCTAAACCTTGGTGAAACCCTAACTTAATCATTCATTTCACAAAGATTCATTCAACTCCGCTGCTTGTTCTCGCATGTTTAAAAACCCTAGCCCCATTCTAATGGGCTTGAAACCCAGAGCCCCCCTTATTCTCATCTATGCTTGAACCCAAAACCCTAAATCTTAAACCCTAAAACTCCTCAAATTCCAAAACCCTGAATCCAAAACCCTAAAACTCCTCAAATTCCAAAACCCTAAAACTCCTCTTTCCAAAACCCTAAATCCTAAACCCCTCAATTCCAAAACCCTAAATCCTAAACCCCTCAATTCCAAAACCCTGAATCCTAAACCCTAAATCCTAAACCCTGAACTCCTCAATTCCTAAACCTTAAATCCTAAACCCCTCAATTCCAAAACCTTAAATCCGAAGCCCCTCAATTCCAAAACCCTAAATCCTAAACCCCTCAATTCCAAACCCCTAAATCCTAAACATCACAATTCCAAAACCCTAAATCATTTGGCTACTGATAGGATTTAGGGTTTAGAGTCTAGGGCAGTGCCAAGGTAGTGGGATCGTAGCTGGTAATGTCGAGCTTCTTCCCCTGCTCTCTGCTTCAGATCAGCGATCCGCAACAGAGGAAATCAGAGGCCCAAGAAGAAAGACAAGGAAGCCTTCCTTCACTGCATCAATTTCTCGTGTCATGTGCACCTGTCGATGGATCAAGCCCTTCATTCCATGGAGACGGGCCTTGTGCCCATATCCCGAAATGCCGTGTATTCCCTCCTCGCCGCTTGTCAGGACAGGAACCGGGTAAGCCTCCTCCCCACCATCCGAAGGATCCGATCCCTCATGTATCAAGCGCAGCTCCAGTCCGTTTCGTCTCTCTCGGATCATCTCATCAGGTTGTTTGCTTCTTGTGGGAGCCTTGTCGAAGCGAACGATGCATTCTGGGAGATCAAAGAGCCGACCCGGTACTCTTGGAGCTCTATCATATCTTCGAACGCGAAGCTCGGAGACGGGCGTCGAGCCATGTCGATGTATTATCATGCTGTCGTGGTATCGAATGTGGAGATCAATCGGTGCATGATCATATGTGGTCTCAAAGCATGCGTAGCATCCTACTCGTATGTGGATGGTATGCTCATACATCATCAAATCCTGGAGAATGTGATGATTGAAAGTAGCTTGCAAGAAAGTGGTATGATAAGATGTAAACTAGGAGGTTCTATGAACGAAAGTTCGGGAGATAATGACGTTGTTATCGGAAGCGCTCTCATCGATATGTATGCCAAATGTGGTACTATGAAAGAAGCCCAAGCTGTTTTCAATGGTCTCACAAACCCCAATCTCGTCTCATGGAACACGATGATCATTGGATTCGCCTCACAAGAGAGCCATTCTTCTCTTGCTGAAGCTCTACAACTGATGCAAAGAATGCTTCACGAAGGTATCGAACCAGATAAAACCACCATGTCGAGCATTGTCAAAGTTTGTGGCAGATTCCAAGCTCTATGTGCTGGCAAACTTATGCATGACCACATTATACAGAAGAAACTTGACAGTGATTGCATCGTAGGGTGTGCCATTGTAGATATGTACATTAAATGTGATAGCTTATCAGATGCTCGGAGAGTATTTGATGATTTACCCAATCAAGATATGGTGAAATGGAGGGCGATGATTGCTGGTTATGCTTTTCACGGACACTCTATGACTTGTTTACAGCTTTTTGAAGAAAACCATCCGAACGACACATTTTCAAGTATACTTAAAGCATGCAGCAATACAGGCTCTTTAGATCAAGGAAGGCTCATACATGACCATATCCTTAGAAGTACCATCAATACGGATATAGATGAGATTGTTGGGAGTGCTCTTGTTAATATGTATTCAAAATGTGGAAGCTTAGAAGAAGCAAGGAAGGTGCTTTATGACTTGCCGAGACGAAATGTGGTTTGTTGGGGTGCACTAATATCTGGATATGCTCGATGTGGTTATTTCGATCATTCACAACAATGCCTTGATAAGATGCAACAAGAAGGATGTAAGCCAAATGATCTGGTGCTCTCCAGTGTCCTTACGTCTTATGCCAATGCAGGGTTGGTTGATGAAGGTCGATCCTTTTTTCATACAATGAAGGAAAGATATGGTATTTTGCCGAGATATGAGCATTACGTTTGCATGGTAGACCTCCTTGGCCGGGCTGGACATCTTATGGAAGCTGAAGATCTCCTGCGGAAGACGAAACATACTCTGGATGGTTGGATGTCACTTCTTTCCTCATGCAAAATGCACGGTAAAGTGGACATAGCAAGGCATAGTTTTGAGCAAATTGTCCATGTCGATCCACATATGACAGCAGCCTACGAGTTAATGTCTGATATATATGAGAAAGCATGTATGTGGAAGGAAGCTGAAGCAATCCGAGCAGTTCGAAAGCATAATAACACGTGGAAGAAACCAGGCAAGGCATGGATTGAGTTAAATAGGAAGGTGTATGAATTTGTTGTGGGGGATAGAGGTATGTTACAAGACAATCAGGTTGTTGCTAAACGAAAGATTTTGAGAAGAAAGATGGATGAGGAGGGCTATCAACCTCAGGTCAGTTGGCGTGAAATAGAAAAGGAAATAAGTTGTTCAAGTCCTGACTTGATAAAAAGCTAGATTGATACCATGCCCACCAACAATCATTACAAGGCATGGAAAGAATTCGCACCACTCGCATCGGTGGGGAATTCAGAACAGGGAAAGAAGATGAAGGAAAGTTTGAAGTGAAAACCTAAGCTCTTTCACAATCATTCGGTTTTTGTTCAGTGCAGAAGACAGACGAGCTGACTTCTTGTCAATTTCTAACAGCTGGCAAGCCATGGAAAAACTTCGCAACCAGGCATGACATTCTCATGAGTTATGATTAAAGCTGTGGCACTTCCGTATGAGTTTGTCTTGGCTCTTCAATGAACATGCAAGCAGCGCACATTCGGTTTGTGGGCAAACTCTTGGAAGCTGATACAAGAGAATGAAGAGGAAAATTTTGGAATTGCACATGCCAATTCTCACACACAAAGTGTTTATCTTGAGCATTTGCCAAACGACCTTAACAAATATTGGATTGTTGATGCTGGTGCAATACTACTAAACATTATCAATGTCAAGTTATTCTCGATTTCCATGGGATAATTTAATGAACCTATGTTCATCCCCCTGTTATTTTGTGTTGTAAATGCACATCCAAATAATATTCATTGTACCATCTTTCAATCCATTCCCATGCCCTGCCCGGATTAAGCTCAAATTGATGAAAAAACAGTACTCTTTTTTGTAAGAATATGATGTTTAAGAGACTTGGAGGTCCACCAAACCCGGTTCACAACTGTTGATAATACACGCTCAAATATACATTGACAAAATAGTTCCCAACTTTTTTTGTTTTGAAGAGATCCGATCTTTGTATTAAAACTAACTCAAAATTACAATCGATAAGGCAAAGGACTCACACCTCTATAGAAGTTCACAACTTAGAATTGACAAATAATTGAGAGTATAGCACATTATCTTAACGTATAAATATTTCACTCGAGCATTATTATACCTACCATTACTACACAATATATGTTCATTTTGTTTCTTCCATGCTGGAAGGTAACATATTCCAACGTCTTGTTATTTACAAAACGAGATAAAACTGTAGAAACTCAGCATGATTTTCTCTCAATGCACCATAATGCCCATGACGAACCTCAGTCAGGCCTAAACTATGCAGATGTTAACATGCCCCATATGAACCTGTTCCTTTTCGCTTTCTAAATCAATCTGAGCTATGTTTTTGCTTTATTTGCTTTACTTGTTGAGTAAGTTGGTCAATTTGTACCAACATGCGTGTGATGCAATAAAGGAACCAATAAAGAAGAAGGGCCGAGATTACGAGGATAGTATTGCGTTGGGTTTTCATCAAAGATTTAGCATGTTTTGTTTGCTCCACCAAGGTACATTCTGGGCCCATACATTTCGGCAAATGCTCAAACTTCCAGTAAATGTCCATGAGAAGGAAAAGGCAGAAAGGAATGATTGCCATCAATGGCCGTAAGCAGCTCCTCGCAACTCCTATCATGCCTTTCCTGACTAGCTGCAATCCTGGCATCGTTATGATCAACAGAATGGCTGCCTCGGTGCCAACTGCATATGCCAGTAAAACCCACTCCAATGCCATGTTTCTTTCACTCTAATCTGTTACAAAGATATAGGTAAACCACTTAATGTAGGTTTAAGAATACATCTGTTTTATCACCCCAATGCTATGTTTCTTCCATTCTATGCTTGTCACAGGATATAGGAAATATTGCTTCATTTAGAATCATTTTTACACACATGTACTTTATTGCAATGGCAGTGAATTTTGGCATCCCAATTGAGACACCATCGTATTCAAGCTATAAGATGTCACAGCAAATAAGAAATATCACTTAATTCAACAGAAAAATATTTAACATTTCTATATATACATCTATTTTATCATGATGGCACTGAAATTTGGCATCCCAATAGCAACACAATACAGCTAAAAGACTTTTGCAGCATCTAAACTTGCATGCATATCATATTAGCCAAGAGTATACCAGAAATACAGTTTGAGATAAATCAGATAAGAGACGTTCAATTTCCTCTGAACATGAGACAGACTGAGAGTACAAAACAGCCCACGTAAGCTATCACGGGATGTAGGAAACATTTCTTAATTTGCCTGAAGGATGAAATGATTTCCACTGAATTGCAGCATAATCATGCTCAAACATCTAAACTTGCAAGCAGATCATATTGGCCAGAACTATAACACATTAGTATTGTTCAGGCTGTATTGGGATAATTCTATTATATGAAGAGATATCTAAGTAGGAAACTGATTCAGCGTACGAAAATGCTCCTACGAATTCAAATAGCAAGACTGAATCATGAGGTCGCAATCTTTATTACCTACCTCTTTGTTGTTAAGGTAAAGTTTTAACTCCATGACCTTGTTCTGTTACTACTAAAATTCATTCATGACTTTCATCTCGACTTACATTACTTTTATGTTATATACATAGCAATGCATGGCTGCCGCATTTTTAATGTTGATACATATCTTTTCCGCACTTTTTTATCTGAATTTTTATAAATAGATATGATGTCAGAATGCAGGATTCATCATGCTTCTAAATAAACTATATATGCACATATCAAATTTCATCCTCGTTTACATATTTAGAGTCTAACTATGTAGATGAGCAAATGCAGGCATACATACTCCACGGTTCATCTGAATTTCTGAATATCTATATGTACGCATATGAATGTAGAAATCTATGTACATGCAAACACAAGGTTTCATAGTTCTCTCTATGCTTATGGCACCATGTCTATATGCATATCTACCCGTTCTTTTACCTAGCAAAATCAGACTTTATTGTATATTAGTCCAACAGATTTTTCATGTACTTTGTTTGGTGGTAAATTTTCCCAGAACTTCGTGAAGAAAAGCATCAGTGATTGCTACATAACCCAAAAACAAATCAAGGCTATGAGTCTTGACTGTGATTCGGATGAAACACTAATAAAAACAAATAAACAACTCCCGAGTAGAAAGACCCAAGGACGGAATCTGTTTTTCTTTTTTCTTTTAGTAAATAAAGAAAGAAAGAAAGAACCAGTGGAACTAGAAGAACAATGATGGGGGGGAACAAAACCCATTCAAGTCAAAGAACAAAATCGAGGAGAAAACACAACAAAAAAACAGAGGAAAAAAGAACAAAAATGATCAGAAAAGGAACAACAACGATGATAAAAGAGGAATTGATAGAAAGAAAATCGGATGGAACTAAGAGCAGAAATCCTTACCTGGGTTGTCTCTGATTCCTGTAGAGGGTATTGTTTTCTTTTTCTTTTGCAGAACGGGAAACGGAATGAAATGGAAGGGAGGCCTGAGTTTGCTTTGAATTTGCTTAGGACTCAAGACTTCATTTGTTTATGTGCCCATTTTTGCAAGTCAAGTTTCTTGGGCACGTTCTAGCAAGAAATCAACAACTGTGTGGAACCAATGCCAATCCTAACGTTAACCGTTTGATTGGTCAATGTCGGGTGCAACAAAAATTGATCGATTGTTTCGAACCAGAAAATCGACAATCGGTGCCGTTTTTGGCGGAAAATTAACAACTGTTTGGAATCAGAACCGATCCGGGCATCAGTGGCGCGATCAGGGGTCTGCATCGTCAATTCTGGCAAAACAGTGATCGATACCGATTTCCGCTCCATCAGCATTGCGGAAGGGCTTTGCTGCTAGACATGCTCGACGATCACTTCACAGTTTCCATCGTAACTCGTGGGTCGATGCTAACAGACGATGCTAGATACTCTGGCATCGGCGCCAGAAATAGAAGTTGCATTGCTTTACTGCTATGGATGACAACACGTTCGAGATCTTTGGCAAATCGGTCGATTGTGGGGTATGATCAGCGCTTGGTTGAGATAAATGGGTCCTAATGGACTATGCAGCTCGATTGATTAACCGTCACGAGGAAAAGAGAGGATCGTTAGCTTGACTTAAATAATCGAACGTTTAGTAGCGACGACGTCTTTGCTTTTGTCAGCTGCCATTCATTCGACTGTAATTTTTTCTACCCCCGCAATCCGTGATCGGTCCCCTGATGAAGTCCGTGCTGAATACGATCGCAGTAGAAGAAAGCAAAATCATCCCCCGCAACTTGTGAGTTCGATCGTCTTCCAGTATAGGTTACGACATTAGCCAGAGGTCATTTGCATGAGTTCATGGTCTCTCCCACTTGCCGTACCATGCACATATACATTGGATGAAAGGGACAAGACGAGTAGCTCGATGTAGTTACATGTCGGAATAGTCGCATGTTACGAGTAGGACAACACGGTTTTTTCAAATCCGCGAAATCAAATGCACCCCTCTGCATTCCAGTTGCTCGCTGTCTGCCGAAATTGACGAGAGCATTCGCAAGCATCTTGTGACAAATCGCCTGGCGAATCTGTTGAACGAATTCGCGCGCCCGAATCCCACACCAATCTTGTTGGTGAGGAACCAAGAAGCTTCTCTAAACTTGGCTACACGCCTGCATCGCCTCGACTCAGATCAATAGACCACAAGGTTAGAGTCAGTATCTTGCTAGATGAGATTTGTTTTCTTTTTTGTGGGTAAGATTCCAAGTTTTATGGCTTCTAATCCATAATGTTGTTTTGGCATTGCTTAATACAAAGTATAAGGGGGGGGGGGAAATCTGGAACTGGAACTGGCACCTGTGTTGTTAGCTAGTTACACTAAATCCCACCGCTCTTCGGATTTGTTTCAACTCCAGTTCTTTCTTTGAGCCTTCGAGCGGTGGGAGAAATCTGGAGGCATCTGGCAATCAAGCAGAGCAGAGATGAGAGGAACTGGCACTACGCGACAAGCCAGTCAATGATCGGATCGGGGCTACTGCAATTGGATCGGGCCTCTGGCCTGAGAAGAAGAGTGGAGTGCAAGCTTGTCAAACTCCTCCCCCTGGGGAGAGAAGAATCGTTTCGATCCGCATCACGCGGCTTCTCCGCGAGGCCTTTGATTCGGGAAGCTTTCCGATCCTTCCATCAGGCAACAGGAGATGCATCGGAACAGCTCCGCCAGATCTAGAGGAACGCCGAGCAGATTGAGGGGCCCCAGCAATCGAATCGGACTAGGAGCTTTTTTGTTTTTGTTTTTGTTTTTCTCCCCTTTACGGAGGCGTCTTTTCACACTTGTGGTGGAATCCAGCCTTGAGATCGGTCGGCTGGTCGGTCGATCACTTCGTGTGTTGGTGTCAGAACGTTGTCTCGTCTGTATAGGGCACTCTGTTGCCCGCATGTTTTCTTCTTCTTCTTCTTCTTCTTCTTCTTTGTTTTTTAAGGGGAGAAATTACCAGAATACGCCCGACTAATTTATCAATCACATTTTAATGCCTGCTAGAATCAGACGTTGCAGATTAACGCCTCGTTTTGATCGCTCGCTAAACACTGACTGACGCCCGATCGATCGGTTGACGCTACAGCTCATCATCAGATTCCGAAATTTATTCACTCTCGCTAATCGAATACGATAAGGGAATCGAGCAGTAGGAAGTCGGGAAGCAATTTGTAAATAGCGGCAGGAAGATTATGAATCAATGAACCGTGAGAAGAGGTAGATGGAAGCGATTAGTAAGAGCGCGATAGAATCGATTAGGAATAAATCGACTAGTGATAATCGGTGTCAGTCTGTACTTCCTAATTTTAGCAGGTGTTACGATGGATTGCAATTTATTGGGAGAATTACCAAAAAAAACCTAACAAAATTATAAATTACATTTTTAACGGCTACTAAAATCACAAATCACAAATTAACACCTACTCTCGCCTTCCACTAAAAATTAGCACCCAATTAATTCCATATAACGTAAATCGATTTCATTCCTAACCGTTTCCCACTAATTGATCCTAATTGATGCCCCCACTATATTCGATAACCAAAAACTAGTTATTTAAGAATCGATTTCAGCACCGATCAATTAATCAATTTGATGTTAATTGAGCTCACAAGGAACTGATTTGGTGTGAATCGATTAATTGAGCATCAATCCTTGAAATACGAGGCGTTAAGTTGTGATTTCTAGTTTCAGTAGGCGTTAAAATGTGATTTGTAATTTTGCCAGCGTTTTTCGGGAGACTGTCCCCTTTCGTAAACGTGTTGTGCTGGTGGTCAACAAGGTAGAGGCTCTTGAGAGAGTGGAGATACGGCTTGAAAGGGACAAAAGCGATCGATCGGTGGAACTGGCTGATAGGCTACTGACACGATGGACGTAGATAGTTAATCGCCAGACCTTCTTCTCCTCTGTTACATACGTCGAATACCTACCGCGTACAGTACGAATGCTACGTATTTTAAAAGTATTTAATAAGAAATTTATAAATGTTTAGAGTATGTATTTTATCGTATCAATTGTTGAATATAGGTCAAATACGTTAAATACGGGGTAAATACGTTATATATAGGCTTGATAATTATACCAGCTTACGATGATTGAAACCCTGCATGTCACTAAAATTTTTGCCTATTCCACATCTTGGCATTAGAACATCTGTAAGATCTTACTATAAAACGACTAATATTCACTTTCGAAACAAAGGAATCGTAACCCTGGTAAAATTCGGTAGTTGCAAACATTTAGCTTGAGGAAAACGACAGTTCCGTAACATTAAATACGCGTAGAATACGTCTGAGTACGACATTTAGGTGTGTGTATGTAATAACATAGTTGGTGGATCGAATCGTCCAACATATGGCCGATCCATATGGACGGATAGATGGACATGATCAGTCTCCAATGTGGACAGACGGACGGATGAGATCCGTTTGTGGTCCTGGGGAAATAAGAAAGAACTGTTAACGCGCTATTTAGTAACAAATAAGACTATTTCCAAGTATCAATCGAAATCAAATTCCAATTCTAATTTATCGCTCGTCGGATCGAGATCATGAACTGGGTTGGCAGAAAAAACGAAGGAAAATTACCAGAAAAACGGTTGACAAAATTACAAGCTACATTTTAATGTCGAGTAGAACTAGAAATTACAAATTGAACACCCGCACTTCTCTTCCACTCAAAATTAACACCCGATCGATTCTGTCAGTATAACATTGATTTGATTTTTTATTCGTAGCCGCTTCCCACTGAATCGATCCCAGTCGATTCTCTAATTATATCCGGTTAACGCAAACATTTGGCGATTTTCGATTCTAAGTAACTAATCATTGATTAACACGTCAATCAAGTAAGTAATTGATTTGATGCTAATTGAGCGCACAATTGGTCGATTTGGTGTTAATCAAGCAATTAACGAAATAATTTAAAAAAAACGAAGCGTTACTTTGTAATTGTTTTTTTTAGTTTCTGTGTAATTTATAAATTTGCTGGGACGTTTTTTTGTTTTTATTTTTTTGGGGTACATTTCCCAAAACAAGAAGAAAAAAGAAAAATGTCCGCCTAAAAAAAGCCGACCGTCCGTGGCGTTTTTTGCTTTTAATAAATGGCCCCAAAAGTAGTAAAAAAAATAAGAAGCAAGAAAGCAAAAAATCAAACCCAAAGGAGAACGAAGGAAGCGAAAAAAAGCAAACAATAAGAGAAATGCAAAAAGCAAACAAAAACAGGAAAACGAAAACGCAAACAAAGCAAAAAAGCAAAAAATCAAACCCAAAGGTGAACAAAGGAAGCAAAAAAACACCGGAAAACGAAAACGCAAACAAAGCAAAAAAGAGCAAAAAAAATCAAACCCAAAGAAGAACGAAGGAAGTGCAAAAAGAGGGAAAAACGAAAACGCGAAAAAAGCAAAACAGCAAAAAATCAAGCCCAAAGGAGAACGAAGGAAGTGCAAAAAGAAAAGGGCGAAACGAAAACGCAAAAAAAAGCAAAAAAGCAAAAAATCAAAGCCAAAGGAGAACGAAGGAAGCGCAAAAAAAAAGCAGGGAAAACGAAAACGCAAAAAAAGCAAAAGAGCAAAAAATGAAACCCAAAGGTTCTACGAAGGAAGTGAAAAAACAAAACAGGGAAAACGAAAACGCAAAAAAAGCAAAAAAGCAAAAAAGCAAACCCAAAGGAGAACGAAGGAAGCGGAAAAAAAACAGGGAAAACGAAAACGCAAAAAAAGCAAAAAACCAGAAAAATCAAACCCAAAGGGAAGTGAAAAAAAAAAAAGGGAAAAGGAAAACGCAAAAAAAGCAAAAACGCAAAAAATCAAACCCAAAGGAGAACAAAGGAAGTAAAAAAAAAAAAGGGAGAAGGAAAACGCAAAAAAGCAAAAAAGCAAAAAATCGAAGCGAAAAACGCAAGTAAAACGAAAACGCAAAAACGCAAAAAAGCAAAAAAAAGCAAACCCAAAAAAAGAAACAGGGAAGAAAAGCAGAAAAGCAAAAACGCAAAAAAAGCAAAACCCAAAGGAGAAAAGGACAAAGACACAGAGAAACGAAAACGCAAAAAAAGCAGAAAAGCAGGAAAAAGGCGGGAGCCGGCTGCGCGGGGGATTCGGGCCAATGGGGCGCTGCCACGTGGGCTCGGCGGTGACGTGGCACGCTTCGGCGCGGGCCCACGTGACAGCCTGTCCCGACTCCCTCTCTCTCTAGACTCTCTCTCTAGACTCTCTCTCTAGACCCTCTCTCTAGACCCTAGGCCTCCTCTGTTTTCTTCTCTGTGTTTTTTTTGGCTGCCTCTGAACTCTTATCTTCTTCTTCTTCTTCTTCTTCTTCGCCATCGCCATCGCCATCGCCATCGCCGCCGAGTCCTTGCTCTGTACGCAGAACAGACACAGCACACAGACGCAGAACAGACCCAGCAGAGAGTCTCTTCTTCTTCCTTCGCTTCTTCGCCATAGATCCATTGCTTCCCTTCCTTCCTTCCTCGCCATATCCATGCCGTACTCAAGCTTTCCTCCGCCTCCTCCTCCTCCCAAGCTCCCCGGCTATGGCGCCGCTCCCTCCCCCGACCCATCCCTCGCCCCCGCCCTTCCCTGCAAATCGCCCTCTCCTCCTTCCTCGCCCTCTTTCGACGGGCTCGGCGCCGCTTCCCCCCACCATTTCCACCATCTCCATCCCCACCATCCCCATCCCCATCCCCACCATCGCTACCTCTTCCCTTCGTATTGCTCCTCCGAGCCCTTCGCCGCTCCTCCCTCTCGCCCCTCTCGTCTGGCTCGAGCCCACTCCTCGGACCTTGCCCTCGATTGCCGTTCTCCCGATCCAGAACACGAAGATCCCCCCCGGGTAGCTGCGCCACAATCAGATCCCTCTTCCTCCTCCGCCTCCTCCTCCTCTTCTTCTTCTTCTTCGTCTTCTGCTTCTTCAGCCTCGCTTCCCATGGACATAGCCATGGCCTCGCCCTCGGCTTCGCGGTCCTCCCGCCAACGGACTCATCCGCCGCATGTGAAAACCCGGATCTTGCCCGCAGCGAAGGCCGACAACAACAGCAACAACAAAGGCAAGAGCAGGCGACTCGGCAGCGAATCACATGGAGAGGGCGAGGGCGATGGCGAGGATGTGCGGTGTGGGGACGCCGTGGCCGCAGCTCGTGCAGGAGATGGATACGGAAGCAATGTCGATGGTGACGAGGATGAGGATGAGGATGAGGATGGTCTGATCGAGGAGGATGGGGTCTACGACGCAGATGACGATGCAGACACCGCAGAGGAGCTTTTCCATGACTGCTACGAGGAGGAGGAGGAGGGGGAGGAGGGGGAGGAGGGGGATTGGGCGGGCGACATGAAGGGCAGCAGCATCGAAGCTTCCATGGCGAGCTTGCAGGCGACAGGAGGAAGCTTCCGGAAGAAGCAGTCGCCCCTGCGGGGAAGCCCTTCGACGAGGGGGGCGGGAGGAAGCATGGCGCGGCTCCGGCCCCTGCAGCGAACCAGGACCCGGAGCCTCACCGACGAGGACCTCGAAGAGCTTCGGGGCTCCATCGAATTAGGGTTTGGGTTCGGGCACGAGCATGAAGACCACAACCTCAAGAGCACCCTCCCTGCGCTCGAGCTCTACTACGCCATCAATCGCCATTACAACAGCAACAGCAACAGCATCTGCAGCAGCAGCAGCAGCATCAATGGCACCAAGGGCCGCGGCTCGCCCATCACCCCCCTCGAGCGCACCAGCAGCGCCGGAAGCAATGGCAGCGCTGCATCGAACGAGACATGGCGGATCTCAAGCCCTGGTAGGCGCATCGCTTTCCGTTGTATGCTGCGAAAGATACATCATAGCTGGGGTATGGAAATAAGATGGGGGTGTTCCATGCTCTGGTGTGAAGGATTCTGGGTTCTAACCCTAGAGGATGGAAATAAGGTGGGAGTATTCCATGCTCTGGTGTGAAAGATTCTGGATTCTAACCCTAGAGAATGGAAATTAGATGGGGGTATTCCATGCTCTGGTGTGAAAGATTCTGGATTCTTACCCTAGAGAATGGAAATAAGGTGGGAGTATTCCATGCTCTGGTGTGAAAGATTCTGGATTCTAACCCTAGGGTATGGAAATTAGATGGGAGTATTCCATGCTCTGGTGTGAAAGATTCTGGATTCTAACCCTAGAGAATGGAAATTAGATGGGGGTATTCCATGCTCTGGTGTGAAAGATTCTGGATTCTAACCTAGGGTATGGGGAGTAGATGGGAGTATTCCATGCTCTGGTGTGAAAGATTCTGGGTTCTAACCCTAGGGTATGGAAATTAGATGGGAATTTTCCATGCTCTGGTGTGAAAGATTCTGGATTCTAACCCTAGAGAATGGAAATTATTAGATGGGGGTATTCCATGCTCTGGTGTGGAAGAGTTCTGGATTCTAACCCTAGAGAATGGAAATAAGGTGGGAGTATTCCATGCTCTGGTGTGAAAGATTCTGGATTCTACCCTAGGGTATGGAAATTAGATGGGAGTATTCCATGCTCTGCTGTGAAAGATTCTGGATTCTAACCTGGAAATAAGATGGGAGTATTCCATGCCTAGTGTGACATACTCACATACAGATTTGGGGTCACATTGTCATATGCCCCTATGGATATGGCTTTGCTCTATGTAGCTTTGACAGATTCTAGATTCCCACAAGATCAGGCATTCCATGCCCTGTTTCATCCCTGTTTCTGTCCCCCCCCTCCATGGGTTGTGAATCACATGCCCAATAGATAAGGTGTTGGTCTATGATTGAGATCCTTAGATCGGAACACGCACATCAGCATCTGGCGACTGCATCTTAAGTTGGAGCACCGTATGTAGACCTAAAATTAGCCCATGTAACACACCGAGGAGCACTTATTTTTGGGGTGTATAGCTCATTTTCGACCTTGGAAGCAAGAAGATAACGTATTTGACCTCCGTAGAACCATCATCAGATCTGTCTAACGTCTATCGGCCTTATCATTCAATTCTTGCTTGGATAATTGAATGCTACACTGCTTCTGGATCTCAATTCTGCAAGTCTCCCGAGTTAGATGCACACAATTCAAAATCAGTTCCAATAGTTCACATTCTTTGCATGCCACATGAGGAATAGAACATTTTCTTCGCTTCCTTCTTTTTTCTATCTCTCTTAACTATCTCTCTTGAGTGAATTTTGGTTCTCTAGGATATAGTTTTTAAAGGGTCCAAGTTTCATGAACCTTTCTTGTGAGTTCTTCGGAGTTTTAAGGACTGATATTTTGTAGCATTGATGTGAATTTAGGATTCTGGTTTTGATTTTACCACTTCTACATTGAAAAGCAGGTGTTTTTAGATGCTGGACTGTATACCTGTGTTTTAGGCATTTTCAGTGAGGGTCTGGGTCCTGCACATGGAATATGAAAATTTGGTGGATCTTTAGGGTTACAGGCGTGTAGCGTTACAGCAAAAATTTGAGGATTTAAGTTGTGCTGCATTGTGGAATTCTCGGGTTTGTTCCGGCTTGTACTGCTACAGTGAAATTTGAGATTCTGCACAATTTTGCGTTATTACAGTGCATGTTGGCATATTTTCTAGGGTTTGCTTTGGATTTGGATTTGCAGTCCTTGCAGTGAAGTTTAGGCACATAGGGCAGCAATTGTGCAGCATTACACTTGAGGTTTAGGGTTTGGGCAGTGCACCTGCTTAATCGTTCAGGGCTATTTTAGCTTGAGGTTTTTGCACTTGGATAGTGAAGGTTTAGGGTATTTAGGTTTACTGTTTGTAGGAAATTCTAGGGTTTGTACCTTTTACCTGGTGAACTTCCAGAGCCTAACTCGATAGGGTTTTTCAACTTTTGTTACTGAAATTTTAGAGGCTTCTTGGGGTTGAGATTGTGGAGAGGACCAGCTTGAGGAATTGCATACAACGATGTTTTAGGGTTTCAGCTTTCATGATGGCTTGTTTTAGGGTTTCAGTGTCTAGATTTCCACGAGGCTTCATTCATATCCGTCTTGAAGTTTTACAAGATTCCTTCTTTTTTTTTTGCTTTCCTGTTTTGGGATTGCTCTTGCAGAGAGGGGCTCTGAGCATATATGAATGATTGCATGCAAGATCATCTCCAATAGCCTAGAGGTTCTAGGGTTGAAAGATTCTAGGGCTCAGGATATGATGCCACAAGCTCATCTGAAAAATATATATATATATATATATACATATATATATATATATGCTATTTCAAGCCTAGAAACATTTAGGGTTTGTGATTAGCATGGTTTGGTACAAATATGCTTCTCAGGCCTGGAAGTTTTTTATGGTTTTGGCACCATGTCTCTGCTAAGCTTGTTTGTTTGTAACATTTTTGCAGGCGATCATCCAAGCCGAGTGAAGACACGATTACGGCATTGGGCGCAAGTTGTGGCATGTTCAATCAAGCAGAGCTTCTAATAACAGGAACCCTAAACCCCCCCCCCAAAAAAAACCATCTTCTTCCGGAGAATCCGACTCGAAACAAACAGAGGATTCGTTTTTTTTTTACCGATCCCCCGATCTTCTTCTTCTTCTTCTCCCTGTAGACCAAAAAGCCCTTGAAAACTGATGTGGTTAAAAGGAAGAACAGGCCTTTGCTCTTCTGTTTTTTTTTCTTCCTCTATTCCTTGAAATCTTCTTCCCCATTTGTAGCCATTGTTTGTGTTTGCTGCTGCTGCTGCTGCTGCTGCTGTTGTTGTAGAGGATGTATGGCTAGAAAGCTTTCTCTGAAATTCATAGAGCCCCATTGCTAACTGCTTCTGTTTTTCTTCCCATCTGACCTTTGACTAACCCGATCGGATCACATAGAGAATTTCTACCTCGATGTTCATACAAATCCCTCTTCTCCCAGTGCCGATGGCAGAGCCTCTCCTCCAAGAAGCCATGTACTCCCTCCTCTCTGTAATGCAAATTTCTGTCTGTTCCCTTTCCGAATCTCCATCTCTTGTATCAATCAATAGCAAAAAGAGATATCAGAAGAAGAAGAAGAAGAAGATGATGATGATGATGACGACGACAGCGACGACGATGAAGCCGAAGCTGAAGAAGAAGAAGAAGAAGAAGAAGAAGAAGAAGAAGCCATGGCTGATGAACAGGTTTCGATATAATCTGCGGGGAGATGAGCATCGATTGACCCAGAAAGGAAGTTCTTCGAAAGATGAAGCAAAAACGCGCGGCGTCGAATCGTTTTGGATGGAAGGGACAGACTACCCCAATGACACTCTTTGTGTACATTGGTATTTCGCTGTCCTCTGTTCCTTTCCATATCCATCTTGTGTATGCAGAATTAGCTTGGAATCCGGCAATGGCTTTCTTCGTCGCACTCTGCCTTGTCATGAATGTGGGGCAAGACAAAGAGAACGGAACTCAGGATAAGCAAAAGGTTTGGTGACACATTCAGGATAAGCAAGAGGTTTGGAGAGCTTCCATGCTTGTCTATGCATATGTATTGTAGGCACTATCCGTGAATTTGGAAGCAGACATGTGATGGGGATGAAATTTCGTCGAGGAATTCGTGAATGAATGCACTTGATTAAGCGAAAAAAAAAAGAGGCTCGGACTCGGAATCGGATCGAGCTGTTTCGCTCTTTTGCTGGCGTTGAAGGCGAGCGAGGAATTCCATCCGATTTCTCTCAGTATAGATCGGCTTCCTTCGTTCATTCGTTCATTTATTCGTTGCGGTGGTCATAATGCCAGAAGAGAGCTCCTTTGTTGAGTACAACACTAGTCTGATCGATATTGGCTCATGAACATCTTGTCGTTATGCAGGAGAAAAAGTCAATAGGGGGCATGCACCCAGCACGGCTCTGGCGCTGGCGCCTGCTCCTAGCCTCCTGGTGTGATGAAAGCACGTCTGCGCAGGAGAGCAGAGCGGATCCGGATCTGAGAATCAATTCTCCAGAAGAAGAAAAAAAAAAGCTTGTTGGCAATAATTGTGTGATGATGCAGCTGTGGAACCGACCAAGCTGACACTAGCTCTCTCTTGATCGATTCGATTGATCGATCGATCGATTGATCGAAGCGAGTCGGTCATGCCAGATCACTCGATCCCTAGGCATTTCATGAAGCAGTAACGAGCGAAGAACATGTGAGAGGAATCGGGAGGTGTTTCTCACTGGCTTTGGTTGCGAAAGAGGGGCAGTAAACAATACTGGTGGTGAGATGACCGGTCTGTTCTTGTACGATGATGATCATAATTTACCACCAGGAGTATACGATATATAGACTTTCTGTAAAGCTAAGAACTCTTAACAAACCGGATCTTCTTCCGACGAATAACAGCATGTGCAATGCACATGTTTGATTAATTAATCAAAGCCTTGCAAGGCCATGAAGGACCGCATGCGTGCATAGATTTAGAGTCTAGACAAAGGGCTCGTTGACAAGAGAAAACCGCCCTTAAACAGTTGGACCAACAGCTGCTTCTGGGAACCCTCGTAACGTGAGATTCATCAACGATTCATAAGTTGCACCACGTGGAGGCATTGAATTGTAGGAGACAGGCAGCAGAAGGAGGGGTGCTGGAGATAACAACCTCAAAACAACAAATGAGGATGGTATTTGCAATAGAGGAGATCTTCGACATCTTCCCAGCTAGCCCTCGTGCAGATGGACAGGATTACTACAACGATCTAATGATCAAAGAAAGGATAACTTTAGGGAACCAATATATAAGGTTAATTTGAATGGATTAAGGGTAGGATAAGCCTAAAATTGGTTATCTTGGATGGGGACAAACCCTATATGGTCACTTTGTCAGGTGTGAACACACCTGGCGATCAGAGAGATAAAAACATTATAACATTCTGAGATGTAGTGAAAACTTCTCTTGGTGAGGCTAGGCTCTCTGGCATTGGGATCTGTGCTTGTCAACTCTTCCAAGGTATAATCTAACGTAATATTCTGAGGCATGGGGGACAAATGGTATTATGGATGCCATCTTCGGTGCTTCATTCCATTGGTATGGTTAGTCATCCTCAATCCATTCCATTCTTTCAAATCTTCTCCATCATTGCTTCATCATTAGCAGATCCGTAACACGGATCTTCCAGGGGTCGACAAGGTCTCTCAGCCGAAGGGTAGAGTACGTATGGATCGATTCTAACAACCCGAGTAACCCCAAACTCTAAACCCTAAACCCTAAACCCTAAACCCTAAACCCTAAGCCCTAAGCTCAAAACCCAAAACCCAAAACCCAAAACCCTAAACAAATCGCGTTAGCTGATCTGAGCTTGTACATCATGTCGACAGAACTGCGGACGATAATCTTTTAGATCTATCCCCCTTATTATTATTATTATTATTATTATTATTATTACTTAACTATTTATTTCATAATTATTGCCCTGAAAACAAAAGAATCAAAAGCACCAAGAAAAGCAAAAAACAAAAGGGTAATTAATTATTAATTAACTGATTTATAGAAGAAGTAAGATGCATATAAATAAGTAAAAAAAGAGCGGGGAGCAAAGTTTGACTGTATTTACATTTCTGTCCCTGAGACGACCTCCTGTTCCTCCTCGCCACCGCCGTCGCCATCGCCATCGCCATCGCCATCGCCATCGCCAATCAGGTAGATCTTCTCAGAGCTTTGTGTATTTCTTTCGATGCGTCCATTCTTTTCCTTCTGCTCTTTCCTCCTGTGCTTTCCTTGCTTCCTCCTCCTCCTCCTCCTCCTCCTCCTCCTTCGGTTTTGTTTTGCTTTCTCTCTTCGCTTCCTCTTCACCCGTCGCATGGCGCTCCTCCTCTTCTCTCATCTGATTCTCTGGGAACGTCTGCGAATCACAAGAAGGAAGGCAAGAAGACTAAAACAAGAAGAAAGGAAGAATAAGACGAGGACGAATGACGAAGAAAAAGAAGAAGAAGAAGAAGAAGATGATGATGATGAGAAGAAGAAGAAGAAGAAGAAGAAGAAGAAGAAGAAGAAGAAGAAGAAGAAGAAGAAGACTAACAAGAAAATAAATCTTTTTGCAGTGATCTGTCTCCTTCGCCGTCTTCTGCTTGTTCAACCTTCCTTCAGCAGAAAGTTGCTCTTGAGTTGTCCTGCTCCAGAGAGCCTAGCTCCTCCTGCGTCCGCGAAACACGAACCGGCTGCGCTGCGAAAATGTGCGCTGGGGCTTCTGTAGAGTCCCTCTAAGGTGGGGAGGAGCTTCCATCATCGCTGCTACACAGCAGGTGTGGAGTCGCTGTTTCTGCCTGCCTGGACCCCTGAGCTAAAACTATTTGAGCCAAACTTGTACAGGTCCATTTTCTGTTTGTAGATCGACATTGTGCTCGATAAGGTTCATTTGTTGGTTTCATCTCTTCTCTGAGTAAATAGGGTATTTACAGGTGGCCATGGAGATTGACAATCCACATCTTCGTAGTGCAGTATCAAAGTTCCCTATCCCGCAAGGTATCATTTTCCTTCTATATGTTTATCCATTTCTCCTTTTTAATGTTCAAAAAAATTCTGGTCTCGATTGGAGAAGGAGAAATTCTTTCATTCATTCAGGAGTGTAACATGAAAGCAGGAGAATGAAAAATTGATATCTTTTCCTGGACATTGCCAATAAGCTTCGACAAAGCTATGCAGTCTACACCATAAGATCAAATTTCTTAAATTTAAAGGCAATCTAATAGGCCAAAAATATATTGTAATATTTTGAGCTATAGAAGATTTATATCTGGATTGAGAGAAGAAATTCGATCATTCAATGGTGAAAGCACGGGAATGGGAACTTTGAGAGCTTGTCCTAGACATTTCTAATTAGCTTTGGAATTGCTATGCGATCCGCACTGTAAGATTAAATATGTTAGCTTTAAAGACAATGTAATAGCTGTATATAACCGTTATGTGACATTTTTAATTAGAAAATAAGCTTGTTGGGTGTACAACTGCTGTAATATGCTTACTAGCTGCTATATTTCGGAGTAACTAATGAAACAGTTAACTGTCAGAGATGGTGGAAGATGATTTCAGCCAACTGTCTTTTGCAGGATTGCGTTTTTCATATGGTACAGCAGGATTCAGAACAGATTCTTCTCACCTTGATCCCATCGCTTTCAGGACTGGAATCTTGGCATCTCTACGATCTCTAGTCACCAGATCAACAATCGGGATCATGATAACTGCATCTCATAATCCCATCAATGACAATGGTGTGAAAATCGCGGACCCTGGTGGTGATATGCTATCTCAAGACTGGGAGCCCTTTGCAGAAGCTTTGGCGAATGCTTCTAGCCCCGAGTCCGTTTCACAGGTAAAGGAAGATATTGGCTTTGATATGTATGAGATGAAGTTTTTATGGGCATCTACTTTATTACTGTTTACAGGTTCTGTCCAAATTTATGCATAAATACCAAGTGTCAAGTGCATCCCTTGGCCCTGGTAAGGTTCTCTTAGCCAGAGACAGTAGACCCAGTGGGGAGAGGCTTCTCAATGCTGCAAGGCAGGTATTTCAATTTTGCCTCTTAAACGACAATTTGATCTCAGATTGAAGTTTGATCACCTTTATTTTACCCAGGGTATTGAAGCAGTTCCAGGAGTAGAGGCTATTGTTCTCGGCATACTTACAACCCCTCAACTTCATTGGATGGTTCGTGCTACTAACCTGCATGTTGGTGCTTCTGAAGAAGACTACTACAGCACTATCTCGAAGGGATTCAGGTTAAACCGTCAAAGTTTTTCGTTGTATCAAAGTGGCTTCGATGATCTCTCTCTATGCTCATCTTCATTCTTTTTTGCACCCAATGTATTTCTTTGTGTCATCTATTAACCTTTATTCTTTCTATTTTCCAGGCATCTGTTGGATTTGAAACCATTGAAGAATACATCAGTTTCTACAGGGAAGGGGTTTATTATAGATGGAGCCAATGGGGTTGGTGCAATCAAACTCCTCGAATTGCAGAAATTTATTCCCGAGCTGAAGCTGGAAATCAGGAATTCTGGCATGGATGACAGTGGGTTACTGAATGATCTTGTAGGGGCGGATTTCGTACAGAAGGAGAGAGCATTCCCTCGAAATTTCACTTATCTCAATGATCAAGATCAAAGGTTACGATTATAGCAGCATAACTTGTAGTCTTTTCTCTTGAAAATATCTGACTGTACTCATTCAAACGCAGTACAGGTGTGCTAGTCTAGATGGGGATGCAGATAGGATAGTTTTTTTCTATGCCAAACCTGGGTCCTCACCGAGCTTGAAGTTGCTGGATGGTGACAAGATTCTGACATTCTTTGCCATCTTCATACAAAAACAAATCCAAGAACTATCTGAATGCATCAAGGGAAATGATGCAATCGATGATGGTTATTCAATCAAACTTGGAGTAGTGCAGACTGCATATGCAAATGGGGCATCAACGAGGTTCTTGAAGGAGAGTCTGGGTATTGAAGCTGCTTTTACATCCACAGGAGTCAAGCACTTGCATCATAAGGCTGCCATGTATGATATTGGGATTTACTTTGAGGCGAATGGTCATGGCACTATCCTCTTCAAAAAAGAGTTTCTGGGGTGGTTGAGAAAGTGTTCTTTAGAATTCAAGAATGATACCACCATGGAAGGTATGCATGTGATTAACTCATCTTTTACTAATATGTAAAATCTAAATTAAGTTGGTAAATGGATTCCCAGTCATTCAATTTATATGCCTGTATCTAGAAGCGCATACATAGTAAAGGGCACTGTGTTTTGCCCTATAACTCCATTCAATTTGTTTTTTTCATCATGTGCACTGTGACGCAACTTGCCACTGCTTTACAGCCGTGCTGCGCTGGTATCTACTTAAAAGCTGCTTGTTTTTAGCATGTTGGTGGCATCCTGTCATGTCATTTGTTGGGTAGTAAATATATTGTGCATAATTATGCCATTTGAATTCACAATGAATTGGAGATTGATGAGAGAAATTCCTAGATAGTTTTTTAGCACCTCTGTAGTTAAACTGCTTTTATCTTCATTGTCTTGGTTTCGCTTTCTTATCCATTTTGCAGCTGCCTGGAGAGCAACACAAAGGCTGCTTGCAGTCAGTGATGTGATCAATCAAGCTATTGGTGATGCGTTAAGTGTATTATTACTTGTGGAAGTGATATTACAATACCTGGGATGGTCAATGGAGGAGTGGGACAGTGTATACCAAGATCTTCCTAGCAGGCAACTGAAGGTAAACTATTTGTAGGGTGGAGGTTCTTTTTTACGATCATGCATAAAAGGACTTATTTGGGCTTGCTATTTTGGTTAGATGCCTATGCAGGTTTATGTTATAAGAGTCATATATGCAGACCAATCTTTTGTCTGACTTTTATTTGACAGGTAAAAGTAAAGGACCGGAGTTTTATTAAAACTACCAATGCGGAGACAATTGTTACACATCCAGTAGGTCTTCAAGATGCTATCAACATGGAAGTTGGTAAGCAGAATGTTAGATCCTCATCTCAAAAACGATTTTTGGTCTCAAATTGTCAGACATCTTACATTGCATTGTGTTCGTGTTTAGCGAAAGTTAGATTTGGGAGAGCTTTTGTCCGTCCATCTGGAACTGAAGATATAGTAAGGGTTTATGCAGAAGGTGGAACACAAGAAGAAGCAGATGCAGTTGCGGAAGCTGTTGCGAGGCATGTTAATGACCATGCAAACTGTGTTGTTGGTGTTCTAAGATAACAATGTCCTCAAACCTGTCGTCAAGCTCGATTCTTTCACTAGTTCTTTGTATCAATCAGAATTCAAACAAAACAAAGCAATTTTACTTCAATCAACGGTAGAATGCGAGTTAACAAACAAGAGCCTCATGCTTCCAAAAGGGATAGATGTTGATCTATCACTTGAGTTCGAAATAAAGCTAACAAACCTAAATCGAACTAATTCTGAAGTTGATTCTTGATTAATTATAAACAATTTCAGAGATACATTCTGTTGGGACTGATATCTTTTCAACTAATTCTGAAAAATGCTTTACAATCGATTGAATGAATGACTTGAATTACGTAAACTTATTCTTATCTGTGTATAGGACATTGCCATTGGAGCTGGATTCATTGCTGCCTCTATGTAGTTGTTACCGTGCAATGTACAAATCGTCCAAACAAGATAGAAGAAGCAAATCGCCTCGGAAGCAAGCCACCTGTGAGGTGCTTTTTAACAAAATGCTCATCGAATGGAGCAACAATTGCAACTCATTGCTATGTCTATATAGTTGTTACCGTGCCTTCAACAAAGGCTTACCACTACGATATGCTTTGCAATGTTCAAATCGTCCAAACAAGATAGAAGAAGCAAATCGCCTCGGAAACAAGCCAAGCCACCTCTGAGGTGCTTTTTAACAAAATGCTCATCGAATGGAGCAACAATTGCAACTCACGAAAGCCCTACTCGGAACCAAGCAAAATCCAAAGGTTCGTTTCACAGTCGGAGCCTCTGGCAATTGCTTCTACAGCGCCTTCCGGAAGGAGCTCTTCAAGCTTGAATCCACCAACCACGGATGATTCAAACCACACAGAGGCACAGTACTCGGGATCTTCCAAGAGTCGGCGTACAGATAGATCTTCACGCAACTAGATAAACACAGTTTTACCAATCCCAGCTGACTCTAACAGCTCAGGTTACCCTCTAGACTAGCAGATCTAGACCTATAATTATTTCATAAGTCTTGCCAGAAACAGATGAATCAAGAAAACAAAATATGGGTTTTGTAATTGATTGATAAGCTAAAATATGAATAGGTAGAAAATAAAAATAGGGGGGAAAATAGTTTGAGCTTATTTACATTTTTGTCCCTGAAACGTCCTCCTCTTCCGATACATACTCTTCGTTTTCTTGCTGTTCATTCATTCGTTTCCTTCGCAGCTCGCCTTCGCCATCGCCTTCGCCATCGCCAATCAGGTAGATCTTCTTCGAGCTTTGTGTATTTTCTCTTTCCTTTTGGTTCTTCCCATCGTGCTTTTCCGTTCCGTCCATTTCTTGCTTCCCTCTTTCTCCTTCGCCTTCTCCTTCTCCTTCTCCTTCTCCTTCTGTTTGTTTGGCTTTCTCTCTTCGCTTCCTCTCCGTTTAGGGTTGGAGCAGCACGCGCTGCATTGCGCTCCTTCTGCTCTCTCATCCGATTCCCTCAGAAAGTCAGTGAAGACCAAGAAGGAAGGAAAGAAGAAGAAAACGAAGGAAGAATAAGACGAAGAAGAAGAAAAACAAGAAGAAAAACAAGAAGAAAAAGAAGAAGGAGAAGGAGAAGGAGAAAATATATCTTTTGCAGAGATCTGTCTCCTTCGCCATCTTCTGCATGTTCAACCTTCCTTCAGTAGAAAGTTGGCCTTGAGTAGAACAGCTTTTTGAAGCAAAGGAAAACTATTTATAATTTTCTTTGGGAGAAAAGGAATACTTTCCCTACAATACCAGAAACTCTCTTCACGACAGCTATACGAGAACATCTCTCTCACAAGAAACTTTTCGTTTCTTCTGCAGTGAAGCATTCATCATCAGCAAAAGGTTTCCTTCTGTTCGTCAAGCAGTCAAGTTTTTCTTCCTCAACAAGAAGGTAGCTCTTTGAGCAGGAAGTATAACCCTCAGAAATACTTGGGAAACGTTGTTTCTTAAACAGAAAAAAAACATTTTTTTCTCCCTAGAAAAGTTTTGATTCTTCCATCACCAGAGTGAAACGTTTGTTCGTACATCAGATAAGGTGTGCTCCATAACAAACTGTTTCCTCGCACCATCAGAAAATATCAATTCGAAGGGATCCTTTGAACTTCTTTGGCCAGACACTTCAAGAAGAAAGAAGAAGCTTGGTTCTTCAAGAGTCATTCTCATTCTTCTCCCACAGTTTTTATTCGGGAACAGAAGATTCCTTCCTGCTTTGAGAAAAGCTTCAATTGAACAGGTATTTTTGTGTAATTCATACTTTCTGGTTTTTTATGACAACTGCAGTATATCTACATTACTTAGAAACGATACCCATTATTCACAAAGAAAGAGCCACAGAAACGCTTCTGAAACCCATGCCACTGAGTTTCTACTCACAAATAGTATATACAACACCAAATAGTTTCCACTCCTATTGATTGTTGAGTAGATCAGGCATCAACTGATGTCTTGTTAAGCTATGAAGGATTTTTTAAATAGCCTGGGTACTTAAATATTTTTTTGTCATCAGGAAAGTGTTTACTCCATGCTTCCATATTGACCTGTCTTGCCAACATTTATCTGGTTTTGGTCATTGTTTTTACTCTGCTGCTGTATTTAATTCTCAGAAGACTTTGAGTTGTTTTCAAAATAGATTGATTGGAGACGGACCTAGGTTATGCAGGGAAAATGATCTCAGTAATTTTGATATACGCTATGGATACATGCGTATATTAAAAGTGGTGCTACATGAAATGCGATATTTGAGTGGTTCATTTGTTGTATCAAACTCTAGGATATTCTGCCTAATTAACATGGTGCAATCTCGAGAAACTTCTTTTTGTTTTAGGTTTACAGAATTGAATAGTTTAATCTCTACAAAATCATTACGTAGCTTTCGGTACTAAGAGTAATTTTGGATCTTACATGACAGAATCAGTCAATTTTCTTAATTGCGTGATATGGTCATCGTTTTGGTGGAGAGCGATGTTAAAAATGTTCCATTTAATTGTCAAGAGCTAGAAAATTTCTTATACTGGCAAGGTTAAGTATTTTGGCAAGTTCGTAGAAACTGTTCTCAAACAAGATTCGGCTACTCTTCAGAGTCATTTTGGTCAGTTTCTTGAGAAAGATATTTCACCATCCTTGATCACATTTTGGTTGCACGTCAAGTTATCTTCAAACGTCAAGAAATGGTTTTAAGTAGACATGGTTCTTCATCGAGCTCTTTCATTAAGAAGGTTCAGCTATTTTTCGAGGGTGTATTGTCCAGTTTCAAGGCTGATTTAGGTGTCAAAAATCTCCCCAAGTAATTTTCTATTCTCTGTTGCGGTTCATTTCAATTTTGTTCATAATCACACATGGAGATGAACTCAGTCTCCTTTTCGTGGAGTTCCCGTCATAATCATTGACAGATATACAGTTTCTGAAAAATACAATTTACTGCACAAGTGTGGTATTTGGTGTAAACTGAGGGTCTAAGCAGTGCAGTTAAGGGAGATTTTTTTTCACCGGGAAACTGTTTGTTTATGGAAGAAGTATCATCCGCTCTTTCATAGGCTTGGCTAAGATGTTACAGAATCTCATCTTCAATGCAAAACAACTTCAATGAAGAAGATACTCAACTGACTCTGTTTCCATTCTCGATTTTGATTCCACTTCAGTGTCGAAGGCATTAGTCAGTATTGAAACACAGTTAACCTGTTCTTCGAAAAGGAGTTTTACATCACTCCAGATTCAATACTTAATAAAGTTTCTTCCTTAGGCCTTGTGTAGCAAATTTCAAAGAGAACTTCTGCCATGAGCAGCCGTCATTGAAGGTAACATGTACAGTTGATGGCTTCAACATTGGCAGGATCCTTGGATATTTGATATGTGCAAATTTTTATATGAAGAATGAAAGAGCTCCCTCAATAAATATCGTTTTAAACAAGGTTCACTATATTTCAAAGTGTAATCTAATAAGAATCAGCCAGATGTTAAACATATGATAAGCAGCTTACAGGTCGTTGTTTAATGGACAAATCAGTGTAATTTGGTCTTAATCGTGACAGTATCACTAGAATTTATAACTGGTGATGGTTCTAGACTACCATCAAGGCTCTTTTGGTTATGAGACTTGCACAATTTTAAGTCTATCAGAAGAATCGTCATACATGGATTTTATGTAATCAATGCTACAGAGCATTTTGCTGAATATATAGCACACAAGGATACCACCACTAACTTTGTAATTTGCGGTGGTGATCATCTATGGACACATATTTTGCCATGTGTACGAGTAAAGAGTTGTAGAGCTGAATGGAAATACAATTGGAAGTTTTGACAACGATGGTAGATGTATCAGATGGAGAAAACTGAGGCCTCTTTAGTGCCAGGGTGGCTTAAGGTGGCATCAGGAAGTAATTTATCAATTCCCAATTCTGGCTTCTTTCAAGGTACTCATCATTTCCCCTTTGTTTTGGTGTTACTTTGGATGTAGTTCTCATTGCCTCATTTGGATGCAGATAATGGAAATAAAGAGGTATATCCCAGGTCTAGGTCTCAACAGGCTGGAGGGAACATTGACTCTTCACGTTGGTCAACTTCCAGTGAGAGGGTTTTCTTCCCTGTTCCTAGAAGAGCTCAAAGTAACATTGCAATTGATAAGGTTAATAGTGATAGAAATGAAGGGCATGTGCATTCTAGCCTGAATCATAGCCTTTCTGCAGCATTGAATTATGAAGCATCTGAAAAGGAAAAACAACAGGACAGGGTTGGAAATGAGATTGATGCTTTTCATATCTATGATTCAGAGAATAATTGTGCCAAAGAGTCGAGATTTATGAGGGGATCAGTCCTGAATAATAGCGAAAGTGAAAAAATGAGTGGATTTGTAGAGTCTATAATACCAGGGAAGTACGACCCTGATGCTAAGTTGAGGCGGATTCATTCAATGGGATTGTCTGCTAGAATTTCTGACAGTTACACATTGAAAATGAATGGTACTGTAAATATCTCGCCCCCCATGTCATCCGTCAAGACAGCTTTAGTTACTGGTGTGCAAAAGACTGTTTTTGACCGCAACTTCCCGTCCCTTTGTTCTGATGATAAGTCTCCGACAAGTTCCACGAATGGATCCGTTTTAAGTCCCTGTACCACATGGCAGAAACCTCTGCAGATGGATTTAGGAAGAACAGCTTCACCTGGATTATCTGGAGGTGTAAATGGTCTGAGTCATGCTAATGGATATGGCAGTGGTGATGTATGGAATTCAGCTCTTGCTGAAATCCATATGTCTAATGGAAATTCTCGGCAAAATTCACATGGAGTGATTGGCCCTCCTGTTACTTCTGGTTCTGGACATCTTCCGGCTACTGGTGCAGTATTGAATATGGCAGAGGCATTAGTTCAAACCCCTCCACGGGTCCGCACTCCTCCACAGGTAGGTTTATACATATATCTTCTATGCTCTCTTTTAGCATGCCTCATCTCAGATGGATCTCTTAGGTGTCAACCGAGAGTCAAAGACTCGAGGAGCTCGCTTTGAAACAGTCCAGACAGCTGATTCCAGTGCCACCTCCATTACCAAAAACCATGGTACACTCTATTCTCTTAGGTTGTATTTCTGTAAGTTTGGAAAACAATACTCCGATTTTGAGGATGATCTTTTAATGCTTTATATTCTTTGATTTTATGGGCGCTATTATGTTATGGGAAATATATTGGTGAAACAGTAATTGGACTAGAGGGAGGAAAGGTCTTAATGTCTATTGTGTCAGAAAGTAGTTTGGTTTGGTTCTGATTATGTCTATTAGGGCGCAAATAGTTGTGGTGCTTAAGGTAGATGTTTCTCAGCATTTGCTATATGGGAGTTGATGGTATACTAGTCTGATGGAGAGCATGATCTTCATTGATGCAGACTTTACTACTAAAAGTATTTGGGGGTGCAGACTGTGTAGGTTATATTTAGGTTTGTGGGTATATTATTCTGGTAGTTGCCAAGAGGTTTAGAGGATGTACAGCAAATGGGTCAGCTGCTTAATACTGAGAAAACACTCCAGGTACAAAGAGACTCACAGAACGTGGTAAGGAATTTTCTCCAAGAAAAAAGAGAAGCTCAAAGAAATATCTACTTGGCATATGTCTCTCAAATGTACAAATAGGATCTGGGAGATGTACACTGATAGGTCTTTGTGTATCTAGGGTTTTCCCTTGGTAGATAGGTGAATTCAAAGAACCTTTCTAAAAGAGGTTGAAAGTGTGCTTTGTTGGGTTACTTGCAAAAAATAAACCTACATATAATCTACCTGTCCTACAGAGTCTGGCAGATAAGGGCAAGTCCAAGAGCTCACGTGCACTAGATGGAGCAACTGCTTGCTCTAAACAAGGTGTATCCACTCATTTGGTTGCTTCACACAAATCCATCACTACTAACAGGCCAGATAACATAAAACATTCCCAAGGGAAGCTACTTGTTTTGAAGCCTACAAAAGATAATGGAGGAGTAACAGATGGAGTTGAGTCTAATCATGGTGTTTCCAATGGGTCTAGTGCCTCGAGTCAAGCTGGCAATGCTTCTAGTCTGATTGGTCAGCGTAAAAAATTACCCGACAATAGAGACATACGTCCAAAGGATTTGCTAGAAGAAAAGAAGACATCTACACAGGCACAAAACAGAAGTGATTTTTTTAATACTCTACGTAAAAAGGCAGCAACCAGTGGAGAAGTGTTTATGATGGCAGTAAGATCGGAATCACTGGATAGTAATAATACATTACAGTCAAAAGGAGAAACTGCACCAATAGAGGGTTCAGGCAATTCTTGTAATGTGGAAGCGGTAGGCCTCAAACGTATGCATAATAATGAAATTCTAGACCACACAACATCCAGTGGCAGCATTAGTGACCAGGTTGATAGCCTACGTGAAGAGAGGAAAGCAGATGAAGTAATGGATTCAGAGGAGGAAGAAGCTGCCTTTATGCGCTCACTTGGCTGGGAAGAGAATGGAGAAGGCGACGAATTGACTGAAGAGGAGATAAATTCATTCTACCAGGTCAGCTACTCTTTTAACATCCGAGTTTATCTTCTAATACCAGTAGTACTAGCCTCACATACATTTTTGTGCTTGAAATGTTTCTCCAGCTGATGAGGGAGAAGAATATTTTCAACAATGTCAATCACTGCAACATCGCCTTGGAGAGTATAGAGAGCACGTCCTCGTCCGATTCGGATCCAGATTTGAAGTCCGTTTGATGGAAGTTCTAGTGTCAATTCCATAGTCAGAACTTAAATAGAATCATTTTTTTTGCACAGAAGCGACAGTCTTACTGCGGCATCACTTATTCTGTGAATCAATGTGTTCGTTCAGAATACGAGTTCTGCCCCACGAGCAGAACTGTTATTATTGTTATCGATAGACAAAGTGATGTCTTCTTTTCAACATTCTCCCTTCCACAGGAACATGTAATTGGTACTTTTATGTACCTTGCCTTCTCTTGTTCAGGTAAAAGCATGTAATGGTATACTGTGCAGTATAAAAGGCACTTGAATAAAAAGGAGCATATGTATCAAGGTTGATATTTCATGCTCTAATGCGTGCCTCACATATCTGCAGCTAGTTAAAATGCTTCGATTCCTTGAACAGTGTGATCGTCAATCTCCGAAGTTATTTGTAAGACCTAAAGTGAGCTTTTGCTAAGACAGCTCACTATGACATAGTGAATGGTAGAGTTCTGATCCTTACTATAGGCTTCGCTTGTTCAATGTTTTTGAGAGAAATTCTCCTCGTTGTGTGGTGGAAAGCTTTAACAGCCCTCTGTTTTTAAGGACCATACATAGCCTTTAAGCTGTTGAACATAGGAGTTGCTTGCCAAACTGAAATCAATGGCTTGACTTAGGATTAGATCGATGTAAGACCATCATCGATGATTAGATCAGAGTAAAGACTATTGATGTCGATCCAACACTAAATACAAATGCTACCATTTGCTTTGTTGCCTACACGATCGTTCGTTCCCAGAGTTCAGTTTTGCAACCTAGAAAGAGTTCAGTTTTGCATCCAAGAAAGAGTTGTGAAAGCATCTAATTGTTTTTGCAACCAAGAAAGACTTGTAACATAGCTGGAAAATGGTTTGCAACCAAGCCCTAGACATGGTTGCATGTTTGCAGATTTGTGTGATGTTTGATGAACTGTGTAAATCAGAGCCATGGAAGCTGAAGCTGCAGATCATTGCCTTGTAGACCCTAAAATCAGAGCTTCAAGAAGCTGAAGCTGCAGATCATTGTCTTGTAAACCCTAAAATCAGAGCTTCAAGAAGCTGAAGCTTTTTCACCATGGCTGAGCAGGTGAAGATGAAAGTCATCAGCATGTTTCTTTCGACATGGTTGTAACCACACACAGACATACAGGGAGAAGGAAAGAGAGAAGGCAGACATCGACAGAGATATGGAAGGAAGGGCAAGCCTCCTCGGTCTCCCAGACGATGCCCTTCTCTGCGTCCTCTCCTTCCTAGGACCCAAGGATCTCTTCCTCTGCTCCTGCACTTGCCGACCCCTGCGAAATCTGTGCAATGCACACGGTAGAGCCTGGTTGCCCGTCTGCGAACGAAGATGGGGCCGCTTCACGGATCCGAAGCAATGGGGCGGTGGCCGGATCTCCTACAGCTTCTTGCATTCGACGCTGTCGCGGTGGGAGAATCTGATCGGCTTCTGGCGCAGCGTCGGCACGGCTGGACGCAGCTCCTTAGCCCTATTCCAATGGAGTTCTCATCAAGTTTTAGGGTTCAAAGTTGTTCCCGAGGATGACACCAGGGGCCTAGAAGATGGGGATGGCTATGGAGTTCAGAAGATTCCTTTCTTGTGGATGGGTATTAACGGAGATGGGGAGGTCGTATGCTATCATCGCCCATGTTCTGGAAATCGTGATGACGGGGACAGAGACGGAGATTCTCCATCTCAAAACATGGTACTTGTGGATGTGCATTTTGTGGGGGATCATCACCTTGTTATCGAAGAGGTTGTTCAACACTCTGTTTCTCTCAAGAATGAGCTCGCCCATGCTGTGACTATGGCGGCATTTGGAAACAGCCATACATTAGATGCACTTGTAATAAGCCCCTCATCATCCCCACCATTCAAAGATCCGAAAAAGAAACTGGCATCATCGAAAGCTTCATCGGCAGATGAGAAGAAAGGTTCACCACCACCATTATTGTCGTCATCGTCATCATCATCATCAAGGTTGTCATCTTCGCAATCATTAACATCGATGTCTTCTTCATGGTTAACGTCATCAATATCATCGTCTGCATCCATATCATCGTCTTCACAAATGTACAATGTGAAGAGCTCATGTTCCAGTAGCTCTGAATCTGACAGCTATGGTTGTAGCCCGCCTGCTGGAAGCTTTCCATACGAGATGTATCAATATCTTCTGGACAGAGTTACCACAGCTGGAAGTGAGAAAGGAGTCCGGAAGCAAAAGAGAAGGGGCAAAGAGCGTGCTCGAGCTCCGGGAAGATCTATATGTGAGCCCGAACACTTTGTCAAAATAATGCACACAAACCCCACCAAATCAAGGCCCCTTCAAGGGCTTTGGAAGGTAGGAATGGAAACCTTATCTTGCATTGGTCTTCATTTGATTTGGAAGGTAGGGAATTAAGCCCAGTTAAGTTGCATTGATCTATATTTGATCTGGAAGGTAGGAAATGGATACCTTTCTTGATCTATATATCTTTCTCTTATGTAAGATGTACTTGGGGCTCACTAAATTGAGGCCTAAAAATTCGTATACTTCAATGAGGAATCAATCATCCATAGATGATCGTATAGTCTCATAGGTAAGCATTTGCTCTCGGCAAACATTATTGGCTAAAGTCGAAGCAAGTTGTAGGGTTAACCGAATCAAATCTGGCCTGTCTCTATTATCTAACATATGATGACCTTGGGGGCATAATCAGGTTACCTATATACATATATCTAGGGTTATATAATTGTGTAGGTATAGATATAGGTCTGTTCTATGCATATATTTGTTATAGGCATAACCCTATGAATGAATATAAAGGCCAATTTGAATGGTCAAAGGGTGTGATAAATGGGAAATTTGTTATGTTAGGATTTGGAACAAACCAATTATCCTAGGTCACATGAACATTTGGTGTTTTAGAAGCTTGATAAGTTGGCCTATACAAAGGGGACTAGCGACCTTCTTTCATTATGATATCTTGAGGCATTGTGAAACTTTATTAGTGAGGCTAGGCTCTCTTCATCCGATCAGCTCAATTACATTTTAAGGTACTATATAGTTAATAATTTGTGTTATGGGACATAGATTGTTTTTTTATATTATTGTCTCCAGTCTTTCTCTTTGGGGAGATTGCTGTGGTTAAGCCCTAATCTTCTGTTATATTGCTCATCATTAGTAGGTCTGTAATAATGTTACTTTTAGGGCAGTCAACGAGGTGAGAGGTGTAGTCTTGAGTGCATGGTAGCCATTTCCCTAGCAAAACTTGGATAATGTTAGTCTATGATTCAACAAAGTGCAATAATTGGCCCCATCAAAGTGTCCTCTTGGAAGCTTGGATGATGTTAAGTCTATGATTCAACAAAGTGAAATAGTTGGCTCCATCAAAGTATCCTTCTGAAACAGAGTCGACTCAACTCTGGTTAGTAGTGTTTTTTGATGTACATGTAGTTGTTATGGGTGTCTATATATGGTGTCAACATATACACTACGGTATTCACACCCATGTTGTAGCTGTGGGGCATCCCCTTCAAATGAAGTCAATTACATTCAGTTCAGTCTGGAAATGTAAGGGTTTGAGGCCAAGGGTTTCCCATCTACTCTCAGATATGTTTTTTACTTTCTTGTTACTGTTGGGTGTTAACTGGTCATTCCTTGAATGTTGTTCAGGGTTTTCTGGACTCAGTTGGGCTAGACTTTGTCCTAGTCTCCTATGATGACAAAGAAGGGATCATTTGTCGCAAGGTTCGAGATCTGGCTGGCCCGTCAAAATGTGGGTCGGTGATTTGGACCTCTGATTCTATCACAAGGATTGATCCACCACTTCCGGTATGTGAACAAGCATTCTACAATAGCCGTATGCATATACAGCTACCATCACCATCACCATCATCATCATCATCAAACTTGAGTTTAATTCATAGCGAAACAAGGTCAACCCCGTTCTGTGAAGAGGTAGTAGGGATGCTGCGTACATCGTCTTGCGATTGTGAGCCGGTTTTAAGTTCTACTGACAGAGAAGGAAGGGTTTGGCTTTACGCCGATGGAAATTTCGGGTTCAGTCACCTCAATTCCAATTCCATCATTGATTTTAGGCTGCTGTGTACTGATGGTACACACTGAAAACTGGAGAACTGGGAAACAAAGTGATCTACAGATAATGTGCAGGTACTGGAGAATCTTTGGACACACTACTCATTCCGTGGTTTCCAGTTTTGTACAAATCGATGTACAATAGATAACAGACAGGTATGATCACCCACATGTTCCCATTTCAGGGATGGATCTGTATAGGATCATTGTGTGTAAATACATGTCTTGACATGCAGTGGGTTGATTTTCACAAAGCAGAACAGTGTTAAGAATTTTTGTGGGCTAAATCTCTCATTGAGGTTTCCCAGCAATAATACAAGAGCATCAGTGGACATGTTTACATTGCATTCTTTGCATGTTTCCGAGAAAAGTTTCATACTATTCTCTGGAGTTGCTTGATGAGAGTTTTGTTTTTTCTCTTTTTGGGCTTGGCAACTTGACCAGATCAAAGTATGAAACCGTTCCCCGATACATGTTGAAGCTTCATATGCGGTAGCATTTTCTTTTGTGATGATAATCCATAATGTTGTACAGAAGCTTTTTGGAAGGTTATGATCAAAAGGAATGTTGTTGTATGTATATGGAAGCTCTTGGAAGTTAGGCTTATAATCAGCCGGCTTTTACAAGTATGGCTTATATAACTATCTGAACCAAACGAATCTTAATTACCAGCCTCCCAAATCGAACTGACATGAAAGTGAACTAATCCCGATTTCCTTAAACTGAGTTAAACTTGGACTTGGAACCATGGCTTGGTCAGTTTGGTTTGGCTCAAACTGAACCCAGCCCAATGCTATGTAGCAGAATCCATGATGAATCGGCAGGGCTGGAATAAGGAACTCTTTTCGTATCGGTAGGTTTGGAATCTTAGATTCTGATGATCGAGACGGGCGACCATTGTTGAACGAAGTACGAAATTCATTCATATTGGCAACAAGTCTGGAATCTATGGGTGGGGATTCCAGAAAGCTTCACTGGGCAACGGACGTTACATTGTCTGAATAGTCTCGATGGATGAAGGGTGAACTCAACCGAAGCCAATGAATGAAAAGCCGGTTTTTCGAAATTTGTGCTACACTGCAGGGGCTTGCCCTCTCTTTTGCACGAACTACGCAGTCGCTTGATCTCGTAAGTCGATTCCTTTGCCTTGCTTTTTTGGGAGTTGTAAGTTTGATTCTATTCGAAAGAAAGGAAACTCTCGATTCAGGAAGAAAGCAGGACCATCTCGCTGGTTATCGCTGCACTTGGAAAAAACATCGCTGCTTTGATTTTTCTTTTCCAAAAACCTTATTTGCTTAAAGAGTATCCAAAGATCTTGCATATGAGGGAAGCGCTGATCTTTGGAAGGCCAGCTATTAGGAGGTGCACAAAATCTGCTGAAATTTTTGCGTTGAATGGTGTTTGAAAGTGGAAAATGTGCTCCAAAAAAACTACCCATTGTCTGAGTGTACAAGGAAATTTGAGACAATGCTTCTTAATGCCCCAACATCCCTTTGAAGATTCAACAGTTTCGAGAGCTGCACAAGAAAGATGGGTCAGCAAAGGTGGGCGTTTTCTAATGCCTTTGATTGGTCAAAGAAATTCATGCTTACTGGTGATGTAGATTCATGGAAGCCTTCCCTCGTGGATCATGGGAATCATAGTCTTACTATAGCATACGAGGTTTGATCATTCTATTTAATGCATATCATCTGTGCTGGGTCCTTGTACAACGAAAAAGCGCCTTGATCATGAGGTATCTACAGTGGTAGCAGTTAGAAAAGTTTGTGGTCTATACAACATTGGGTTTTGTTAGGCCAAATCTGCTGTAAAACTGGGGTATTGACAAATTAGAGGGGCATGAAAAAGCTTTGGGGTTGCAGAGATCATGCATCGGAGATTCCATTCCCGTGCTTCATGGATATTTATTGCTGATTTCAGAAGGCTGGGTGCTTCATAGCTACTGGTGGGCAATCGACAAGGATTGGGAGGCCTCAAGAAAGGTCCGAAACAGTAAAGATTATGGTAGGAGTACGAGGCCAAAAGCGTCAAAAATCTTCAACATGTACGGGGTGTTTGTATACAGGTTTTTCTTTTTTTTTGGCAAACCCCAAAGGCTTGTGTATCCCCCGGTCTAATACTGAGGTTGCTGGATTTACAGCATCGGCCTCAAGAAGCTTTCATGGGAAAGATTTTCGTCAGCAAGTTGCAAAGGTGAAGCATGAAGCATGTGGGTAGCATGCATGCGTTTTACACCGACGAAACGAGAACCATGTACACAAACAGCCTTAATAAACAGGTAACCAGTTCGGAAGGTCGGAATGCACGAGGCCCATTCCAAGCTCTGGAGGGATTCGCGGCTTATTAAAAGTGTACGTGATACTCCTCTCATATACTCCCCCACCCCCCAAATATAAATTTGTACTGTTGAGTTGCTTGAGACTGTCAAAAAGCGTTTTCTCCTTTTTCTAGAAGGTAGTGAGTGTGTGTACATTGAAACTGGTTTAGTAAGGGAGTTGCCAATATTTCAGGCAATGCGTTAGAGAAGGCATTTTTATGCTGCCCTTTTTCGGTTCAGCTTAGTACCTTTTATGATCAACAAGTTCCATGGAAGCTCATAATGGTGAACACTGGTACATTTGTGGAAGACCATGTAGGGAAGTTTTTGGTCCTTTCCATTTGGGGGAAAATGTTTTCAAGCTTGTTTCTTGTTGTTGATCTGGGGAAAAGCAATCTTTGCAAACTTCCCTTGCAGAAGAAATTGCTACATTTTTTCTCGTGCTGTGCCGCAAAGCATGGTAGAAGGTTTTGGCATTATGCAAAATAGCAGAGGAAAAAAAATGACAATCCAAAGAGAAGTAAAACAGAGGTGCTTACACAAATTTGGAGCTTCAGGAAAAACAAGATTTGAGATTGCCGTTTGAGCAGAAAAAAAAAGAAACAACTTTTTTTTTTTTCCTTTGGACAGACCTCCAAACGCTTCCTGATCGACCCTATCTATTCCATGATTTGTTTCAAAAAGCGATGCCCCTCTCTCTTGTGAGATGAGAGAATCCACAAATCAAACCTGAATACTGCTTGCTCGGATGGGCTGAGATTTCCCATCCTCTGTTCCGTCGATTTCTTGACAAGCAGAGGCTACGGTCAGATGCTTGTTAGATCTCTTCTTTGTGGCTATAAGATCCAGGGACACTTTGATTCTAGCTTGATTTGCTGAAAATTGGTGGTTTCCATGCTTTTCACCTTTCTTAGAGTGTGAAGATCGCCTTACTTCCACAAGAGAGCCATTTTTTGGGGAAAAGGAGGAAACCACGATCAACCCAGATCGCCATGAGGGTGCGGAATGTGCATCATTCAACGGGAAGAAAACACCAGTGCCGGGGTTAGGGACCCTTGGAGCCCTGGGTAGTCCTAGCCATTCTTGAGTCATGCTAGGGTGAGCCATGTAAGGGTTCATGAGTCCACCTACAGGATTTGGCAAGAGAGTATTTGGGTTCGGTAATGATGGGTGCGCATGCCGATGGTTAGGCATGTGTGGTGATGGATGTAGAGGCGTGATAGGAGCCATGAATGCTTGCTTGTTTGCTGCATTTCCAGCATAACTGTTTGCTCTGTCTCCCGTTGTCCATTTGTTTCTCCCTTTGGTAGCCATATTAGCACAAGCTTTCCCCAGTGCTATGGTGATCCTTCTACTTGCCGAAGCTGGTATTGCTTTTTGCAGAAGCCCAGCAAAATGTTCTTGAAGCAGAAGAATGGACCTGTGCCAGTATCATGCCCAAACAATTAGTCCATGCACTTGCACATGCAATTTTGAACTCCTGCATATAAAGCATGTTTTTCATCAAGCTATCCATAAGCATCCTTTCTAGGCCAGTTAATGCAAAGCTTTCGTTTTTTGGGGAGTGTATATTAGTGCAGTGTTTCTTTTTCTCTTACCCTGCAGGTACTACCACTTGGAAAGGGCCTTTGCAGTTTCCTTGCTCATCACTTGATATGGAATGACCGAAAATCATTCTACACTCTCCGATCAAAGACACGATGCATAACGGTTTCTCCCAAGCACATTGGTCGGTATTTGGCGCTTCGAAATCCCCCTGGAATTGATTTTAAAAGAATTCTGAGGTGAGGTTTACAAAAGAAAGTTCAAGGTTTAAAGGGTTGAGTCATCAATGGATGATAGAAACCTCATCAAAGATGTTGATAATACATGAGTCAGGTTTCCTGTTTCCAAGTAATATACCACAATGACTGAGCCAGTTGATGACAGAATGCATGAATTTCGGAATTGGTTGAATGTCATCTGGGGAGAAACATTCAGGTTTATGTTAGGCAGATGTCAAAGGTGTGATAAAATGTGGAATGCATGGTGGTATATGTAAATGGCAGTGATAGCAAACAAAAGATGAATGCCTACGATGAAGTAGTGGAGGTTACGATAAAAGACATACACTGTTGGGTAAGGTCAAAACAGTTTACTTTTTTCCGAAGCATTACGTTGTTTGTGTCCGAATTGCAGAATATCTGGTGCAGAATCTGATTTTTTGCTGTAGGAGCGGCCTGCAAAAGAAATATTGCATTTGCAACTGAACTTGATTCTTGTTCAAACCAATGCAATGGAAAACGAAGAGTGTCTGTAAATATATAGAGATATATATATATGTGCGTGTGAAAATTCTCATCTTGCATTATGATAGGGAGGAACATAATTTACCCAATTCTCCTCTCTTTCCAGCATCTTGAAGTTGATGAATGATTTTGACCAAATCAGTTATTTCGGTGCTATTGAAGACATTTTCACACAATTCGGCACTTTCACCATTGCTTATCTGCATCACAAAATGTTTTTCAATTAACCTTCCCCTGAATTAAATAGGTTTCCCTTCTCTCTCTCTCTCTCTGTGTATGCCTAAATTCTTATTCTAGACACCTAAATTCACTGGTTCGATATAAAACATAATCAGTCATTGGAACTTACCATTTGCCCATCTTCATGTTCAGAGCATTGAAACTGCATCGAACGCTTGATTGATGCGAGGCGCTCATCCTTCTCTTCCAATGCAAAAGGCATATCTTTGATGAGCAGCCCTTTGATGATGGATGCTGTAACATGTAACAAAGTGTGAATAATTCCGGAGGAATTCAAAGTGTTCATTTTGTTTTTGAAGGTCTACTTGCTTTCAAAACGCCATACCTGAATGCTCCTTCGATGAGGCGGGCTGATCACTTGGACTTTCGTCACTCAATGTACTGTTTCTGCATGCAGCAGTGTCAGGATCTGGAGAGCAAGGGGCAACTTCAGTTGCGCCTTCTGTTTTATTCTTCACTCCATCAGTTTCTTCAGGGAGCGAATCTGTCGGTTGAGCACCATCTGGATGAAGGTTTTGGGTGTCATCTTCTTCATGGGCCTTTCCAATTTCACATGCCGCCACTGCGGCGTCATCATCCAAAGGCCTTGGTTTCAAGGTTGCTGGTGGCAATGCGACCTCTTGTGCCACAATTTGTTGAGCCCCGGTGCCAAGCTCCACATTCTCCTCGATGTTCTTCTCTGGGCAAGAAGGGGATTGTGCCTTGCACAGGGGTGTTCCCGTCGTCGACGTCGGCGCAAGTGCGGCGGGCGTCGATGAGCCTGGTTGGGTCTTCTTTGGCTGAGCTTCGTCCTTGAGAATCTTCTTGTGCTCTGCAGCGTAATGAACCGGATGGGGAGGGCATGTGAAGTGACCGACGGAAGCAGGAGTGCTTCCCATGCTTGGCAATGGCGATGCTCTGCGGCTCCAGGCGATGTGCTGGAGAGAATTCACGATCTCGGCCACGGAGAAGAATTGCTGCATGTAGAGGGAGGGTGCCCATGGGTGCCTCCGCCTCTGCAGGGAACTGAATACAGGCTCATACTCACCGGGGCCCCCGATCGTCCGCAGGTGATGGCACATGCTGTCGATTATCGCGTTCGCAGCCGCGAACTCGGCTCGCAGCCATGCGATGTATGCATCCCTCTGGTCCGCTGCTGGAGGCCAAGTGTGCTGTGGTAGTGGCAGGGGTAATGGCAATGGCGACGGCGACGAAGACGACATTGATGCTGATGCTGATGCTGATGCCGATGGCATTGGTGATGGTGATGGTGATGGCGGCGACGGCTGTTGCTGATGGGGTTGCATCATCATCACCACCATGCCCATCGGCCCCGTCGAGGATTGATCCACATGGGCGGGCAAATTCGGGGGGAATTCTGCCATAGCCATCTCTGGCAAACCTCCCGAGATCAAAGAAAGCGAAAAAACAAGCACAGAGATTGGAAAGAAAAGAAAGATCCAAGTGTTTCTTCTCTTTCGTTCTTCTGCTACTACTACTACTGCTTCTTCTTCTTCTTCTTCTTCTTCTTCTTCTTCTTCT
>JBBBWG010029655.1:0-52120 GCA_037176905.1 Azolla pinnata
CACCAATCGAAATCTAAGCAGGCACATTCATAGCAGGATTAATGTTGGAGATTTCATATTGAAAGTGTCAACAATAGTATTTGGTGCATTATTAGCAATACTTTGTAAATGTAATATCCGTTGAACTTCTTTTCCCCCCTCGCTAGTATAAGGATCCGGTGGTAATGGTTTATTCTTCGGCCAATCAAATGTTACAATTTGATCAATCTTTCCTAATGTCTCTCCCCCTAAAATCGGGAAAGTTGATTCATCAAATTGATAGTCGGTGGAGCGAGTTGTAAATAAATCACCGGTTGTAGGTGGAAGGAGAGGTAAATCGCACATAAATCCCAAGATGACGTTTAGGACTAAGTTTCATACGACAATGTGGAGAAATAGGAACATAAATTGCACAACCAAATACTCGTAAATGAGAAATGGAGGTTAAAAAACCTGCCATGAGTTGATTAGGAGAGTAAACATGATATGATGATGGTTGTAATTGGAGAAGTTGTGCTGCATGAACTATTCTACATCCTTATGTTGAACTAGGCAGATTTGACTTGAGAAGAATTGGCAGCACAATTACTTAAATTTGTTTAATCAAAGATTCAGCCATACCATTTTGAGTGTGAGCATGAGTTAAAACTTCAAAATTAATACCAATAGATTCGCCATAACAAATAAAGGTTGCTGACGTAAACTCGGTAGCGTTGTCCATCTAAATCGTCTTAATTGGCAAATTAGGAAATTGAGCACACAACTTGATAATAAGGGTAAGGAGTTGAAGCAACAACATCTTGCTAGTAAAAAGAAGTGTGACATGAGAAAAACGTGATGAAGCATCTTTGATCCCCATGAAATAATAAAATGGTCCAGAAGGAGGGTATATTGGTCCATGAATATTGCCATGTATGTGCTCCAAAAAGTTTGGTGACTCATAGGGTTCTTTGTTCAAAGAATGATGAATCACCAACTTTCCTTGTGCGCATGGAGCACAAAAACGAGATTTAACTTGATTCAAGTGTTCTAACTTCAAAGGTAGATCTTGAATATTATTGATCATTCTCCTAATCATTATATTGCCCGAATTACCTAGTTGAGCATGCGAAAGATCCATTATATCATTATTGACCTATGAGGAAATATTGGAGTAGTGGGCAAATGAAATCATATGAATCTTTGGGGCTTTAAGGTTGAAACAATACAATTGATTTGTTAAGACTTCAAACTCATCAATAGCTTTAGTAGTATTTGAGTCAGTGTGCTTGATAATTCACATAGTTTCTTTTCCATCTTGTTCCCATGTCATGAGGTGGTATCCATTGTGTCACACATCCGCAGCAAATGCAAGAAGATTTCTTAGCGAGGTAGGTGCATATATAGTATCATGTATTTCCAAGTAATCGCCACTTGGAAGTTCGATAGTGGAATGGCCACGGTATTTGATACAAGAACCAACTATAGTCTTGATGTCGAAAGGGGCTTGATCTTCAATATGATGAAAGAATTCCTTATGACAGAATAGTATGGGTTGATGCGCAGTCAATAAGACAAAGAAAACAACTTGTATGCAATTCGATCATATGGGCTTCAATCATGTTGGTTTCAGGCTCAAATTCCAAAGGTTGATCTATTAAGCTATATTCCAAGATTAGAATTGGCAGTGAGATCGTTGATGTTGTTTCTACCATATTATAGCCTCCGGTTTGCGATCATGACCTTGTTTGCCATACTTCTCATAAAGATCAACATGAAACTTTGAAGTTCGGCAAGTACTCACCCAATGCCCTTGTAAACCACATCGAAGACATGAAGGCGATGAAGGTTTATCTTGACTTGACTTTGATTAATAGTGTGTTGGCTTGACTTGACTGCTTGTGGGATATTTATTCATTTGTGGATATCTTCCTGCTCTTCCTCTTTCTCTTCCTTGACTCTATGCATATGGGTGGGTGTTGATGACGATGTTGTCGTCTAGAATAATTACTCTCAACATATGTCAAATCCTTGAATTGTAGAGGAGCCACAGGTAGACTAACTAGATGAAATTTGTCGTTCTTGAAAAGAACTTGATGGTGTTGCTTAGTGATAAGAAATGCAAATAATAGTTCAGCATATGTTTTAAAACTACAATTACAATATTGCTCAGAATGATTAAAATCGGAGGGATGAAAACTAGTTAACATTTTGTTGATTAGATTTGCTTCTTGAACAAGGTTGTCATGACCACAAAATTTTAGTTTAGAAACAATACCAAATAGTGAAGAATTATACCCAACTATTGTCTGGAAATCTTTAAATTGAAGTTGATTCCATTCATGCAAAAGTGTTGGGGTTGAGAGTGGTTCATTGATGATCAAAGCGGGCTTTGAGTTGCTTTCAAACAATTGATGGATTCTTGATAGAGAAGTATTGATTTTGAAGGCTTGGATAAAGATGATGAAGATGAAGATAAATGTCTCCGCTCTATTCATCCTAGCATTTGAGTTCTCAACATCATTAAAACCATTACTTATCGTATGAATGAGATCTTTCGCTACGAGATGACTTTCGACATGAACCATCCAAGTCATATAATTGCACCCATTGAACACAAGTGGTGGGATAAAACATTTCTCTATTTGTGGAGCTTGAGAAGTCATGCTAATAGACTAATATGGTATATTTGTATAAGAGAGTAATTAATTGCTATGGTAGAGGCTAATTGTGTTGATAACGTTGTCACAATGTTTACAGGCTATACCTCTTAGTTGGTCAATGTCACACTACTCACACTGCTCACACTTCAGATCTACTTGTTCGAAGGTGTGACAGCTAGGGCCTTGTTTTGAAGAGGCATCCGATGCGAAAATGCTCAGGATAAGCAAAAGTAACAAAGTTGAATAAGGAAGCTAGAGATGATGGCTAAGGATTTGTGTGATAGCTTATTCAGATAAAGTGAAGAATACTGATAAAGAGTTAACAAGTTTTGAACCAATAACCTCACAATAGCCAGAAACAGTAATTATGAATTAGATAAAACAAAGACATCAAATATACATTAATATCTGATTAGTTTCTTTTCTAGATTACCCGCCACGATCATTTTGAACTCAAAAGGGATGATATCCAAGATTACAAAACAACCTTCTTTATATAGGTTGTCCCATGCATCAGTTGTATGCACTTGCCCTTCATGCATGGAGGGCAATTTGGGGCATGAAATGGCACACATGTCATTATTTTATGAAAATAATAATAATAGAAAATATTACAATATTAGTCTATAGACTTTTTTTAATATCTATAACCTATAACTTAGTGGTGAAAATTGAAATTTTGTTAAGTATAAGGTATAAGGGTTGAATCTCACCTAAGACATGATAGTATGTTTTAACCTAAATCAATATTTGAAGAAGCATTGTATCGAGCATTCGGGGTATGTGTCGGATTTGAGGAGAGTTAGTGACAATTAATCTTGTCTCTCCATTTGAGCTTTCTTCATCATATGATTCTTCTTGTAGAAAGCAATCAGGGCTTGACTCATGTCGTTTCTTGAATATTTTTATTTGTTTACCAACAATTGATACTTGAAGTAAAGTCCCATCTAGCTCGCTTAGCTTATATGTGCCATTTTGAGAGGTTTAGCGAACGTCATATGGGCCAAACCACCGATGTAAACACTTTTGAAGAGTTTTGATGGTCGAAGTTGCTATCATAAACCAATACTCAATCGCCTTCTTTTATTTTCTTTAGCATAAATCTTGTGATAGTACTATAGGTTGTTCGGTAGGGTTATAGTGCATAGGGAAACATTTGGAGGCAAGATCGAACCCTCCCATCATATGCTTTTACTAAGGCTTTGACAATAGGATTGTGCCCCCTCTCGATTTTCTCATTAGTTTCTGGATTGTAAGTTGTTGTAAAAAATAATCAAACACCTAATTTCACTACAAGATATTGGGTCATTTGCCACAATCTAGCCGTGACTTTTTTCAAAAAATTTGACACTCCATTTACCACAACTATATACGCATTTATAGCCGCACGATTTGATGCACCCATTTGTACGAGCTTGCTACAAATTTACAACACTTTTTCACAGGCAAGATTTAAACCAATGACCTCATTTCACACAATCAAGTCATCTAGCCAATTGGTCTAACAGACAATTATATAATATATCTAGTAAATATATTATTATTATTATTTACAATGTTTGAAATCTATACATCTATTCATATACAAATTAATGTGTGTGCATACATGTAAATATACATACAAATCTATATACACATGTAGATATGCATGAATATGAATATTTATGCATATGTATGTATGCATATAAAAGCGAATATGAATCAGACATTTACATATATAGGTGAATGTACATGTATTGATAGATATACAAGTGAACTTGCATGCATGTTTCAATACAAGTGAATGTGCTTGTATCTAACCATTTACAAGTCAATCTACATCAAACATGTATGTATATAGACGCATTTGCATATATTTACGCATACACACCCAAATATGCATGAAAAAATGAATATTTAGATGAATATGCATGTATAATGCACATATAGGTGATACATACTAATATAAGTTAATTTGCAGCTATGTTGCATTAAACAATGCGGCTATGTTGCCACAAAGTTGTGGGAAAACGTGCAGTAAACATACAGTTTTGCCACGTGTTTGCTACAAAATTGCCACGACCATACTGCAACATCGTGTCCCATGCAAGTACGTGTTTCAAATGGTCTAGCCAATCAATCCAACATACAATCATATAATATATTTACTAAATTCGATATAAAATGATTAGTATCCCATTATCTATCCATATATAAACCAATATGTGTATATACATCTAAACATTCATGAATATATATACATGAATATATTAATATTTATGCGTATATATGTGTATGTAATCATATATAAGCGAATATGAAGCAAACATGTACATTATAGGTGAATACATACTAATATAAGTTAATTTGCAATTATGTTACAACAAACAACAAACATATATAGGTGAATATATATGTAGCTATCCACATATATATGAATACACATGTATGTGTGCATATATAGTTGAATATGTATGTATGTATGTATAGATAAATATACATCTACCTTTTAATGTACAGGTAATATATATGCATGTATATGTGCATATACAAATGAATATGATCTATCTTATCTCCATATACATGTGAATATGAATGTATATATTGATGGATATGTAGGTATGCTTGCTACTAAAGATAAATATGTATATATGTATGTATGCATAAACAGATAAATCAATGTAGACAAGAGGAGACAGACAAGTAAAAAGTGAAACTATCCCACATGAATAGTCTCAGAAGGGCATTTTGTATAAATAGGCAATGAGAGCATGAGTTTCTAATTTATCTTACAAGTTTTAAAATGAAGAAGCTTTGGAAGATATATATGTTCTCAAATTAAGAACAAAAAGAAATGTATAAAAATATAAAAGAAAGTTGCAAATCATTATCGATGTGATTCTTCAAGTAAGTTTCAACTAGGAGATAGAGTATGGCTCTTGCAAGGTAACATCAAAACCACGAGACCTTGTTACAAACTAAATTATATACATCTTAACTCAAATGTAATCTCGGGTAAGATCAATGATGTGGCATTTCGCCTTGATCATTTTCCTCCTCATATGCATCTTCACCAAGTGTTTCATGTTTTACTTTTAGAGCCTTACGCATCCAACTCTATTTTAGGTCATGTTTGAACTCTTTCACCCCTAGTTGAAGTTTCAAATGGCTCTGAATATGAAGTTGTTGTCATTCTCGACTCCAAGTTCGTCCGCAACAAATTATATTATTTGGTTAATTTGTTAGGTTATACACCTAATGATTGAACATAGGAGAGAATCTTGAAACTGTCTCTAAAATGCCCCTAGTTGAAGTTTCAAATGGCTCTAGATGTGAAGTTGTTGTCATTCTCGACTCCAAGCTCGTCCGCAACAAATTATATTATTTGGTTAATTTGTTATGTTATACACCTAATGATTGAACATATGAGAGAATCTTGAAACTGTCTCTAAAATGGTTATTATATTTCATAAAAACTACCCCAATAAGCCAAGTTCAAATTCAAGTCTTACGAGTTGTGAAACGTGTCGTCGAAAAGGGAAAATAATTTCATGACGACGTACACTCAGGCATATAAAATTTTAAACTCATAATATCTTTATATCTCAATCAAACCTTTAATTATTATCATAACATATCTAATAAATATATATTTTATACATTACTATTTATTATAAGATATTTTAAATATTCTAAAACATTCTAAAATATTTTATAATTATCTTAAATATCATAAATATTATAAATATCTAAAAATACTCTATAACATTTTGGAACAATCCATAGGGACCTATAAATAGGGGACTACTCATTCATTAAAACTCATTCGATTTAACACCAGTCTTCGGCAATATTGTACTCCAAGTTTCGGGTAATACATATATTGTCTTTTTGTTCTTATTTTATCCTCTTCTTCTTGTCATACTCTTATATTTGAGTTCTATTATTGTCTGTTGGTTGTGACATTGCTGGTCAAAGCCCTTGATTACGAACTGAGCCTTGTACTTGGATGTATGTCTGTTTTTCAATGGAGAAAACTCACTTGCATGGGAGAGTTTGATGAGATGCCACGTTTTCAAACAGAACCTGCATGCTTGATGATACATACATGCATACACCCATGCATCAATGTATGTATGGATGTGTGAATGAAGTGCATGAATCATGTATGCATGCATATACGCATGTATATGTGTGAATGAAATGTATGTATGCATGCATGTGTGCATATGTGAATGAAGTGTATGTATGCATACATGTGTGTATACTATAATCCCTTGGATAAGTCCACAAGTAGATCCTCAAATTTTTTTGCGGACTTATTCAAGGTGTAGACTTATTTAAGGGGTCAATGAAAAGTACTTTTTTTCCGTCACAGTTTTTTTTCTTCACGACAATTGATAAGTTGTAACTTCCTTCATCAAATAGTTTGTATCACTCCTATTCATTATTTTTGCTAATATCTAACCTCTTCTAATCGAACTTTCACTATTGAGGCAACGCATAGAAATTGGTATTGCATCGGGAAAAAGGAAAAGCAGCGTTGGTCATCGATTAAATAATTTGCAGGAGCTTGGAAATTCCAAATTCGGTGAAACAACCATCATCATCTTCTATTCGTAGCATAGCAAGTGTTTTTGGTGTTCATCCAAGAATTTGGCCTTGATAAAATGCAGACTTATCCGAATTGCGGACTTACCTAAGGGATTACTATATGTTGTGAATGAAATGTATGTATGCATATGTGTGTGTAAAATGTGTGTGTGTATACATACACACATACATACATACATATATATGTATATATATGCATATATATATATATATATATATGCATATACATATAAGTATATATATATATGTATGTATACATATGCATATATATGCATTTGTGCATGTATGTAGCTGCATCATGTATGTATGTGTATGCATGCATACATGTCTTGCAGGGGGTTTTCTTCTATTGAAGGACTGAAGAGCCCTCCCCTGTTTCTGCCATAGCCTCCAGCTACCAAACTTCAAGTCGAAGGAAGACAACATCTGAAGCCACAGAACGAGGCAGATCTCGAAAGGTAAGCCATCTCCCCGCCTGGTCTTTGGAAATGCTTCCCCTCCCATCTGAGGTGAACTGGCGAAGCTAGAATGATAGAGATTCTTAGATGTTCGGACAGATAGATTGGAAACGGGAGACAGACCCCATCACACTAGGTTGGGAAGCTTCCTGCCATTTTAAAATGGAAGTTCTGCTGAATTAGGTTTTCTTCTTCTTCTTGTGTATATCAAGGAAGAGGTGGAAAAGGGAGAGAGACCGGGATCATGTGGTTGGGAAGCTTCCTGCCATTTTATAATGGAAATTCTGCTGCATTAGGTTTTTTCTTCTTCTTGTGTGTATCATGGAAGAAGTAGAAAACGGAGAGAGAGCCATATTGTGGTTGGGAAGCTTCCTGCTACTTTTCAGCTAGACATACTGGAAATTCTGCTGAATTAGGTCTTTTTCTTCTTCTTCTTCTTCTTGTTAGATTTTAACTTCAGATTTTGGAGCAGCCAGAAGAAGGAAGTAGAGAAGCTTTAGAGTTATTTGTCAGTTGGATAGAATGGAAGGTCTCCTTAATTAGGTGTTTTTTTTGTTGTTGTTACATTTCAACTTCAGAAAATTGGAGCAGGCAGACGAAGGAAGTAGTGAGAAGCAAAAAGGCGTAAGAAAAAGAAAAAGAGAAGGAAAAGGAAGGATTTTTTTTGTTTTCTCCTCAGAGAATCACATCAGCATTGTCACCCCAAACAATCGTTCGATCCATCATCATCGGTCATCATCGACAATAATCAATCGGTCGATCCATCGTCATCGTCATCGTCATCATCATCGTCATCGTCATCATCTTCTTCTTCGTCGGGGGAAGGATCGATCGATTGATCGACCAATCGATCCATCCATTCGTCATCGATCATCATCATCGATCATCACCATGTCGGGTCTTTCGCTTGCAGTGGGGCCTCGTGAGGGCCAAGGCAGGCCAGAGAGGGCAACGGAGCAGCAGGGGGGCTTGATGGGTTCGGTGAGGACCATAGAGCTACAGCTTGTGGCATTCATCGTCGTATTCTCGGCGAGCGGATTGGTGCCCATAGCAGACCTGGTCTTCCCAGTTGTGGTAACCTCATACCTCTACATATTGTCGAGGTTCGTGTTCCCGAGCCATCATCAGCATGGCAAGGAAGCAGGAGGAAGGATGGAGGTGTTCCATGGGAGCAGGAACTTCCAGCTCTACGTCATGCTCGGGACAGCTATCGGCTTGTTCTTACCATTGGCGTATGTTCTTGGTGGTTTTGCCAGAGGAGATCAACACTCGGTGAAGGCTTGTACCCCTCACCTCTTCCTTCTATCGGCTCAGGTATTGAGTGAGAACCTTGTGAGCAACCTCGCGATCTGGTCCCCCCCGGTACGAGCCTTCCTTGTGGCTATCTACACCGGCCGCCGCATCTTCTCCCTCGCTGACTGGGTCATGGCTGTCTACTACCGAGAACTACCCCAAGAACCTGCATTCAAAGTGAGTTTCTCTCTTTATCTCTTCTTTGGAGACTTGGATGGTGTTCACGATATATTTTAATTGCGTACCAAATATATTTAGAGTTTCTCTCTTTATCTCTTCTTTGCATTGTGTTTACTATTATCAGTTTTCTGTCTATATTCCGTGTTGCACCAACGTTTCTTCTCGTTTCCGTTTGGCACAATTCATGTTCTTCTCCATTGTGTTCATTCCTCTCATTGCACTCTCATAATGGATGATTGGATGCATACACAGACACAAACACACAAGACACACTATTGTCCACGTCCGCCTAAGAATACACAATATATCTTTCTTTCTTTGTTTGTTTCATTTCTTTCGTTTCTTTTGTTTCCTTTTTCACTACACCGCTCGTTATGTTTTCTACACTGTTTATTACTAGATATATGTTTTCATCATCTCCCTCTCTCCTTGGTTTGTATCTTGATGCATGAGACTACCTGATTATATATAGTTTTTCCTGAACAAAGTCTAGGAGTCTGAGTAACACAGTTTCATGCAACGTTCTGCCTCCAATCATATTCAATTATGCGTTCTGTACATCTTTCAACCCACCCAATCCTTAACTCCAATTCCACAACAAAACCATACATTCATGATTGCGAGAGCAGTGATCCACATTTCACTTCCACATGTAACATATGAAAACATTCATGCTGAACCTTTGAAAACAGTTATGTAATCTGGGGAAAAAGTACCGAGATACACCTGAAACTTGAAATATTTACGTGGATACCCCTCCATGTTTCAAATTCATGAGACGACCCTTACCTCAAGAAAGTTACCTTCTATGAAGTACTCAAACTTATAGTAATTCCCTTCAATCCAAAATCATTTGCCACAATACCCTTGAACTCAAACTTATTTTACTACCACAGTACTTTGAATGTAGAACTTATTTACCTATATCAAAGTTTATTACTAATATTCCCATCACAAAAACTAATGTTCTATACTCGCTCTCTTTTGTGTACCACTCTACCTCTTTCTGTCTATTTTGTATCCTGATATCCATTGTGTACATCCAATCATTCTATGGCTAAGCCGGAGCCTCTCTATTCCTAAAGCTTACTTATTAATAGATCTAAATTTCTAGCTCAAAAGATTGATGGCATTCTAGTGATTTAATGTTTGATTCATGAAATTTGGTTAAGATTTTGGCTGCAAAATTTTACGTGGAATTCATGTAAATTGACTTCAGGATGGTGTTTCAATAGGAAATTTTGGTGTGAATGCAATTCATATTTATCACAGTATCCATGGACCCAAATCTGGTTTTAAGATGGCATTTCGATCCCACAATCTGGTGTTAAGATCATGTTTTAGTAACAAAATTTGGCGAAAATTCATGGAATTTGGTTTAAAGATAATGTTTCATTATGAAAATTTGGTGTTGATTCACAGCACATAGTTTGAAGATGGACTTGGGTGTAGATTCATGGAATTTGGTTTTAAGATGTTTATTTGAAGTCGAACGTTTGATATTTATGATATTCTAGTAGCTAAGTTTGAGTTACCCGGTATTTTGAAAAGTAGTAGTATATTACCTGGTCAAAATAGGTATATAGTAGCATTGTGGTGGGTTCAAGAGCGTTATGGTATAACTAGGGCTCGCATATTTGAGTGGATGATTACTTTACAGAGGTTTTTTTGAGGTAGGGATAATCTAGTACATTTTGGTGAACAGGTGAAGTCGCAAGGGTATCCTGGTACTTACCCTGCAATCTATCTGTTAGCGAGCGTAAATTTAGAACATGCAGTACTGAATTTCTTTAACATTGGGAGTTGTTACTGACTTCAAAGCATTTTAGCCTCGAAAGGTAGTGAAGGCTATCTATGTATCTATGTATCTATCTATCCATCTATCGAAATGTTCATTCATGAAAATTCTTCGACATCAGGAATTGCTACTTGATACTTTTCATACGGTAAGAAACATTTCGAGGTTTGATCTCATCATACTCATATCTCTTCCTTCCGCACATGATATGAAGAATGTCCCCTCTTCAATCTCACAGAGTTATTCTTCACATCTGAGAATGAGTGCCTATCCACAGCCTTATTTGTCTATCTGCATACCTATTTAATGTGTGTGTGTGTGTGTGTGTGTGTGTATAATGTATGATGAGAAACAGAGGACCATATGCAGGATTTGGCTTGGGCATGGTTTGGAAGAGCGCTCGCCATCACCAACTTTGTCTACTTCAACATCAACATGTTCTGCTTCATCATTCCACGGTTCATACCGAGGGCTTTCCAGAGGTACAATGAGGCGAAAGCTGCAGCGCCGAGCACGGTGCCTGCAGCAACAGCAGCAGCTAAACCTACTACCAGCGCTTCAACAGCTTCTCCAGGCGAGGGTGCCGAGAAGAAGGTCAAGTAAAAAAACAAAACCCAGCCAAATGCGCAGTTTTTCGGCTTCTTCCGTTTGCATGGACCGAGAAGCAGAAGAGATGATTGCTAGATGATGACAACACTAGATGACAATAGTTTTTGTTTGTTTTTTGTTTTTGGGTCCTGCTCCTCCCTTTACTTGGTTCTTCTTGTTCTTCTTGTTCTTCTTCTGAGAGCTTACATGTTTCCATATCTTGCTGGTTGCAGCTGCTCACCGCGTGCTTCGATTTTTGTAGGAATATGCTGTGCCTTTTAAATAAAAGAAAGAAAAGAGAAGAAAAAAGCTTCGATGATGATGTTTTTTAGTATGTAAGTTATAGGGGATTCGGCAAAGCCCTTCTCAGAAAGGGCTTTGACTGAATGTCGGCAGCAACAAAACCTTTTTAGTTGTCTACACTGGGTCTTTGCTTTGGAAGCCTTGGTATGCTCTCTCTTTTTTCCCAGGGGTTTTGGAAATCGATGGTTCTCACTCAGCGATTGAAACTGGGGAGCTGATCCTACTCGATCTGGCATCGAGCAAAGCTTTTGATGATGGTTCATGAGCCTCTACTCTGTTGGGCCAGTGATTCAAAAAGCTTCTAATGGTGTTCTGATGGTGTACATGGATTGCGTGTAAATCCACACCCCCTTGCCCCCCAACACCATCTTCTCGCTGCATGGACCAGATGCCAGCAGATGCAATACCAGTTCAGATTAGTTCAGGTCCGATCGGATTGGATCAAATGAAATCAATTTGATTGGGTCGGATCGAAATCTGGAGCCGATTGCTATGTACATGGATTGTGTGTAATCCAAATCCCCCACCGTCATGCTGCTACATGGACCAGATGCCTACAAATGAAACACTAGTTCGTATCGGTTCGGGTCTGATCGGATTGGATCGAATTCAGATAAGATCGAATCAAATCGAATTCGATCGGATCGGATCGAATTCAGATAAGATCGGATCAAATCGAATTCGATCGGATCGGATCGAATTCAGATAAGATCGGATCAAATCGAATTCGATCGGATCGCATGGAATTCAGATAAGATTGGATCAAATCGAATTCAATCGGATCGGATCGAATTCAGATAAGATCGGATCAAATCGAATTCGATCGGATCGCATGGAATTCAGATAAGATTGGATCAAATCGAATTCAATCGGATCGGATCGAATTCAGATAAGATCGGATCAAATCGAATTCGATCGGATCGGATTGAAGCCGATCGGAATCGATCAAATCGGATCGAAGCCTATGATAAGATCGGACCGAATCAAATCAAAATCAATCGGATTGGATTCATCTGTACTCGGGATACGGAAGCAGGCATTTGCATTCGTTCCATCCCATGCGGTATCAGGTTGGGTCCGATCGGATCGGATCGCATCGAATCGAAGTCGATCGGAACAGATCGGATCGAGTCAGATCGGATCTGGATCAAATCAAAGTTCATCAAATCAAATTTGATCGGATCGAATAAGATCAAGATCAGTCTCTGCATGCATGCATTCCTGCCTTCAGATTTCGTGCTAATGGCGATGGAGCCGTCTTCTGCTACCGCTCTTGCTGCTGCTTCCGCTCTTGCTGGTGCTTCCGCTGCTCCTGCTGCTGCTTCCGCTGCTCCTGCTGCTGCTCCATTATCATCATCGTCATCTGCTCCTGGTGCTGCTCCATCATCATCTCCTTTTCCCATTGAGCTCCGTCTCGCGTTGGCTGTTTCTATCGTCAAGGCTCGCAACAGGCAAGCCGCTTCTCTCGAGCGATGGAAGGAGAAGGTAAGATCTCAGCATCGCTCCTCGCACGCAGCTGGTAGAGTCCACATAGGCACAGGCACAGGCACAGGCACAGGCACGCTCGCAGTGAAATAGAGAAACCCTTGGCTTCTAGGAGAGAAAGATCCATTTGGTTTAGGCACAGGCACAGGCACGGTCGCATTGAAATAGAGAATCCCTCGGCTTCTACGAGAGAAAGATCCATTGGCTTCTGCCTGGAGCCAAATGTGATGGATCCGATCTCATCTCGTTGAGAGTCCACAGGCATAGGCACAGGCACAGGCACGGTCGCAGTGAAATAGAGAATCCCTCGGCTTCTACGAGAGAAAGATCCTTTGGCTTCTGCCTGGAGCCGAATGTGATGAATGCGAGTCTCATCTCGTTGAGAAATTATTCCTGAACATCCGAGTTCATGGCTGGGTGCGCTGTTCCTTGACAAACAGATACGCTCTGAAAGGCTCAGGCCTCGTCCTTTGGTATTTCCTGTTATTTACCAGGCAATAGAACCATGAATGTTTCTCTTAGGGCTTTAGTCCCTGCGAGGGGGGAGTTTATTGTGCATAACAACATGTGTGTATTTGGGATGTTCGGCCTGCATTCTCTTTCAGGCATATAGAAAACCTTGAATTAAGAAATCTTCCTATACAAGGAGAGAAAAGCAAGGTTTCTCATATTTATGCATCTTGTGGAGTTTTACTATGTCCAACCTGCTTATAATCAGATATAATTTCCTGCAACATTCTCATAGGCTAAAGCCCGCAAGAAGGAGATAGAGCTACTTCGAAAGGAGCTACAACAAATACCAAGCGGTAATGGAAGAGTGTTGCTTACTTTGTTTTCATGAAATCTCCTTATATGAAAAGTTATCATCCCATTTAAGTTCAAGTATTTTGATGGAGAAACAAATCCTACTTTCAGATATGACAATTTCAGAGGCATTACCTCCTCTCCATGGGGTCTGTAGATGCAGCTTCTTCGGAAACAACGAAAGATCATCTGAATCTACATTCAACTACACACATGACAACGATCTTGATCCGCTGATATTCCGTCAGTTTCTCAGAGTTGGTAGTATTTGAACTCACAACTATTGATGTATTGGTCATTAAGGTGTAACATATGTGTAATATTTCCCGAGATTTTTCTTTTATATGGAAAGGCATACAATAAATACGATGGATCTTTTAGTGAACAGATGGGATTATTCAAGGAACCATACGAAGAGCAGTGTAAGTTTTTGGTTGATGTTAATCGATTCCATACGATTATGTAAATTACTTATTGTTGTCCTCAATATGTGTATTTTTTATGCTGGTTATTTTGCTGAGCTGAACTGTAAACCATATTATTGAAAAAGCTTCAATGTGTATTTTTTTTCAAAATTTATTGTAGATTAAAATCAATGTGGATTTTGTGGCAGTTTTCTGGGGCCTGGTCAGCGTCAGATATGGAAAATCGTCTCTGCATTATTTCTAAATTTCTTTGTGAAATTGTGGAAAAACGGATTCCTGTAAGTTGGTGATGAGCTAGATTTGGTTTTGTTCACCTTGAAACACTATTCATATTCTATATTACCCTCATGGTAACAAGGATGGTGGATACTTCACTTCATTTGCTCATCAAGCCTTCGACTGTTTTCAAGGTAGGTTTTGATGCCCTTGTTTATTCTAGATGGATGACTAATGACTATATTTGTGCTGCCATTATATATCTCCTAAGTAGATATTATCCAAATCAAAGATATTGGCATCCATTTCGTATGCATACACTATTAGCCTATCTTCTTATCTACATCAGCATCAAACTTCAAAGAAATATTGTTTTTAAATTGTTTTGCATGCAATGAAAAATGAACCTCGCTATGAATGTTCGTATGCTTGATCAAATGAGAAGCGAGTGTTGACTCTCATGTCTCTTTTAGATACTCTTTCGCACATATTGAGCGATCACAAGGATCAGAAGATTGCGGCAGAAAGAATTGTTGTAGATTTGGCTACCCAGTTGCTAGAGAGAATTATGAGTTTTGCATGTGACAACAGTGAGTGGTCGTTTTCTTATCAAATGAAATCAAGTTTAGTGAGGGAGTTTTGCATGTGACAAGAGTGAGTGAAGTTACAGTTAGGGATCTTCAAGCTTAAATTTTTCTGATGATGTTGTAGGATTAGAGAAAGCAAACATGGATAACCGAGCATGGATACTCAAACTATTGACAACCTTTGGAACCATACCTTTTATTGGACAGAGGATGCTGATAATGGCTTCAGTTCGAACAGTTTCAGCTACAACACGTTTAGGCCAATTAGACCCCTTCCAAAAACATGTCTCCCAAGTGTATGAAAATATAATGTTTATGTAAGTTAAAAGCTACCTCGCATAAACAAGATGATTTCATAAGGTGAAAAAAGTTTTACGGAAGGAAGAGACTCTTTATTCTCCCAAATGACCCCCAAATTTTTGCTTTTTTCCTAAACTAGCCTCGGGGAAGAACTGATTATGAGATCGATCAAATAGCTCAGATAATTGAATGTATGATAGCTTGGTAGTATATTATCAATTAGTCTTTCAAGGGGTAACCAAAGGGGGCTGAGGAAATCATGAAGGCTTAGGAACATTTGGGAAAATCAAAGAAATTTCACAAGTTTTTCTGTTAATATTTTCACGAACATCTTGTGGATGCAAGTGCACTCTGATATTCCTCCTCCAAACAATACAGGTTTCAGCTCATTGAGAATTTAGTTTTGTACCATTCATCTTGCTGGATGAACGACAATATCTTTGAAGAAAGTAAGTATTTTGTGTATCAAATCAATTGACGAATTGAATATATATGCTGTGGGTTTGAGGATTCTGATATGAGCTTAAAATTTTCTTTCTGGACATAGGGCTCATGGAAGAGTGGATTGATACCTGTGTAAAGCTGAAGACATGTTGTGTAATGCTAAGCGAGCACAACTCTCTCTTCCTAGCATACATGGAAAGGATCACTAGTCTGATGGTTAAGCAAATCCACCGTCTCTCCGATTCTGAGCAATTGCAAGGAGATAGTTTCCGGCAGGCGTTTCTTAAGCTTGTAACCCATGATGAGAGCTAGACCTCTTGCAAGTAAATACACAGATAGGTCATATGTACATATGATATATAAATCAGATAATCATGAGTTTTTTTACGGCTTTTCGACTTTGGCCCTCCATTACATGGAAATTTGTGCAATGATCACCTGCTGTCAGGTTTTGTGATGCATGCATTGGCTTTGCTTCGAAATCCTCAGATCAATTTTCAGTAAAACTTTTTTGAAATCAACTGCCTATGCCTTTGTGATTGGATGTGTTTAGCTGAAAAATTTTCAATCATCCAAGCGCTAAGGCTCAATATTGAGTCCGTTGTTCAATATGGAATGAACTCATTTACCTTGAGGTGATTAAAACACAATTGAAGTCCAATGTTTGAGGCTCTGTTAGCCATAGTGGGCGGTTGAATGCACAAGTACAGGAAGTAAACACTGCCTTCTGGTTAGTCCTAATGAAGTGGTAATAGTTTTTAGCTGATGGCACATACAATAATGGCAAGATTAGTATGTCTTCGCGCTGTTTTCTGTGTGTTATAAAACTTCCGGGATTAGACAAACCTGGAAGAAAAAAAGCAGTGTGCATGATGATGGACCCATCGGAAAGACAACCAATTCTATCAGATAATGGAATGATCCAAACGGGGCGTTGCGAGAATCGAACTCGCGGCCTCTCGCACCCAAAGCGAGAATCATACCACTAGACCAAACGCCCAACAATAAACGTTTCATTTTTTTTCATGTTTATATAAATTATATTATCAGAAAGGACAATAGAAATATTCTGATCCATGAAGCCAATCTCTCTAGCACCGCTTGAGTGGAATGAATCTGACCGTGTTTGTCGTTAAAATATACAGACAAATCGATCGGTGTTTACCTTATGATATAAATACACGATATACTGTGAGCAACACCCAATCCAGCATAGCCTTCTGGTTTTACATGGAAACCATAGCTAAATGACCGCTTGGGGCATTGTCATACAAATCAAGCAATCCCCAACTGATTTCTGGAACAATAAAATCCTCGCAACAAAAATACGATTAGAACTCGCTCACAACCGAAGCGCCGGAGCAGCAAATCAATCATATAATAGCAAACCACACGAGCAAGCAGCATCTCACAGCACGAACACGTTTGATTGTAAAGATTTTGTATCAGATAAGAGTACACAAAATGTAATGAAATCGTAGAGTTTATAACACATGAGAAGCCGTGTCCATATGTATATGTATATACTGATTATTTCCTCTTGTCTCCATTTGCCTCCGGGTGAACGTTTTCTACCTATGTACCTGTCATGGCACATGACACTAAATTAGTAACACGGTGGAAGTTTCTTCTTGTCATATACACTGTCACCGTCATCAACATGACGCTAACTGCTTTGACCATTGATTTAACCCTCGCGTTTTTAACACAATCAGAATAAATCTTTTTAACACCTTTAATCTAGCTAGATCTTTATACCCTATTGCTGTAGCCTAGACAATCTCTTTCACCACCATTAATGTAACACAAAAAACACTTTCACCCTTAATACAATCGTAACTAAATCTAACTTTATGGCTCGCATATTAACCCTAATTCCAGAATTTACCTTCTGGCTTCTTGCCATCAACTACTTGAATATCTTCCTCGCTATCAGAATCACCGTCTTCATGTTCATCGTCCTCACTGCTTATTGTAACAACTTCCACTATTGTACCTAGGAAAAAAACAAAGTAACCCACAATGTAAAAACCATGTTGCATTAACAAGAAAGGCCTCCTTGCATCCTAACAACCCAATAAACTATGGACGTCTATATCCACAAAGGTGCATCTCTCAAAGCTGGAGTAGTTCAGAAAAGTAGAATTGTGAAAGCACATATATCTCTTCTGATTCAATGGAGAATCTACAATCATGAGGATATCATGATATTAGGTCTTTGCATCAACGAGGACTGCCTTCTCTTTTCCATCAATGAGGACTAGACAAACCAAGCTAATACAAACTTGACTGGGTCTCCTCTCATATATATGAGAGATATTGTATGTTGATGATGGAAGACATTCAGCAAGTTTTTTGAGCGCCTCTTGTTCTGTGAATTTTGATAAGATTATTATTGATGTAACCACAACATTGGGACCAGAGTGATTACTGTTACAAGATACTTTGGAGGGATAATTCTGGATGCTTCTACTTTGAAGCCTCTAAGCTCAAAAACCTCTTTTTTATGCAACCTATCATGCGAGCCATTCAGATAGAGGATATAAAATCCCACCCAAAGACTGACACTGATAATATTTTCTGCATAAACCATTAAATTTGGCCATATTCTTTACTGACATTCTTACCCATATCCTCCACCTAAATACCGACACTGATAATAATTTCCGCAAAAACCATTAAATTTGGCCATAATCATTACCAACACTCTAAGTTTCAGGTTCTCTCTAGAACCAAACCCAAATACATAAATTGTGGTCTTCAGAAGGAGTAATTTTGTTTTGATTGTGCGTGTCCGTTTTACTGTACTACAAGAGTATACACTCTATCTTTAACCTATAAAAGTCACTCCCTTTTCACGAGTCTAATAATGATCTTCGCCTTCATCACACTGTTATGACCTCAAGAACCTATGATTTAAACTGATTGTTGTTTTTTTAGATACTGAAATGCTAGCGAATGGGAACTTTTAATTATAGACAAACATTTAAACGTAGAATTCCAACATGTTCACATGGGTCCATTAAAAACAGTGATTAATCGAACCCCTCGACTAAAGGTTTTTCTACGTGCATCCTTGACCTGTAACCCAAGCCCTACTACTAGCCCTACCTTACCTCGAGTATTTCTCTCCACCTGACCTTTGCCCCTGGTAAGCTATAAACCTTACCCACCACAATGCATCCTAAAATTAAACTAAAATACAGAGGTTACACGTGTATAAATATCCTATGAAATCTGTTCAAGAGACTAACTTCTTTCAAATTACTTAACTTTGAAAATATAGCAACATTTCTACAATTTAGATAAAAATGATAATCTCCAATGACAGACCCGGACATAGTCAATTGATTTTCTTTTAAGAAACGACGAGAAATCTTTATTATGACATGCCTTTCATCTGTGTCTCGGAGGAAGGGGGCTGAGTAGCAATGGTATTCAAAGCAGAGTTAGTATCGCCATCTTTAGTACCACCCCATTGTGACAGCAGCTTATCTGTTTGTTGAATCAAGCTCCACTCCGCTACTTTGGAGATACTACTAATTCGACCCCCATCCAAGCTCAAACTAGCCGACGACGACGACGACGGTACCCTCCGAGAAGACTTCGAGACCTTGATCTTCTCTGCCAAAACCTGAAGGCTCTTGATGGTCTCCTCGGAGGATTGGATCCAAAAGGATCCATTGGGGAGGAAAGGCAGCCAGGAGGGGACGGATTTCCTCACGCGATACTCCAAGAAGGCGTCTTCCAGCTTCTTAGCAGCGGAGGGCTCGAGTTTTCTGCCGAGGAGCTCTTCCCAGAGGGTCTGGGAGTGGGAGTGGCGGTGAGGGAGGGAGGATCCATGGCGAATTAGGGTTGGAAGCTTCGTGGGCAGCGAGCAGAGGCTTCGGTTGCAGAGCATTTTCTGAAGAAACCATAACCCCTGCTCTTCCTCTTCCGAAGGTTCCAGCTCAAAATCTTTGGGTTCCCTGAAGCCCGGACTTATGTCCGGACACAAGGTGTGAAACCGGACATTTCGCTTCTTGGGCTTATGTCCGGACAACAAGGTGTGAAACCGGACATTTCGCTTCTTGGGCTTATGTCCGGACAACAAGGTGTGAAACTGGACATGTTGAGGGCATGCTAAAACCACACTAACACGGCATGGGCATTCTGAATGCTGAGTATGAGCTTTAAAAAAGGGGCATAGTCGTGCCCAAATTGCATTCCCCACTTGTTTGGAGTTGGCAGTCATACACATTTTGCTGCAAAGAAGCTAGTTTTAGGGTTTTGGGTCTTCCTCTTTTGTAAATATAGGTTTATCTTAAAACAACCGTTGCTATCACAATTACTTCATTGGTAATGATATGAGAAGGTCAACATTCTATGGTATTAATAATACTATCTTTCTTATTGGCAAAGTTCCTATACAGTGTAATTGTAAAACTTATCAAATGAACTTCCATTTTATCTTATATATTTGTCCTATAAGATGCTCGAGAAAGCCTATTAAATAAGAAATCATTTCTTGAGTTCCATTTATACCATATACCTAGGTATTAAGATGTTCAAACACACTCGTGTATGGTAAATCTTAATTAATGGTACCTATAATTGTGATATTGTCATTCATATTGTTTTAACAATCAGACAAAAAATAAACATGTATATAGCATATTCACTAATCACTGTACAGAAAAAGTATGTACCATAAGAAATTTATCTTCGTTCTAAAAATGTTATCACCTAAGGCAACCCACTGATCATAACATGTTTTTTTTTCTTTTCCAAAAATAAGATTAATTACTAGTAATATTAAAATTTTACAAACTAAGTGCAACCAACCGGCATACAATTACATTGAAAGAGAGCTAAATATGTTTGCTACGCATATCTCCTAGACTTGTGAGGATATACTTTACTACTTATTGGAAAAGGCCAACGACAAGGCTAACGAGGAGGTGAGAAATTTTGTTTAAGGTTTAAGAAATCTCCTTCAAAGATTTGTAAATTTCTCTATAACTTGAGGAAGTTAAGCTTGAGGACCTAGAGCACAAGTTCTCTTGTGTTGCTTTCCCTTCTTGCATGCGCCATGCAAAACTAGATTTATCCATTTTATAAAGCAAGGGCCTTAGTCTAAGTGTTAACCACACTATAGAGCTCTAGGTGGAGGTGTCATTGGGACTAGCTAAACCCATAATTCTTAATACTCTTTGCCAAACTTGTATTAACCAATTGCATTCTACCTGCCCACTCACCCAACACAGTGGCTTGATGAATAATCGTCCATTGCAACATTGCTTAAATCAAATATGCTTTGAAAAGCTTGACATAAATCCTCACCCACTATATCCCAAGAAGTTCGAAAAAATATTAGCTTAAGACAATTTTCACCTAGGTAGCTCTCATTGGATAACCCATCTAACATTGTTGAAATTTCAGCCTTTGTAAATGGACTGCACAATCTCTTATTCATTTTTGTTGTAACCTTTTTGTCTATACATGCTAATACATTATTAACAGTTTCTATGGTTCCATCTGCTTTAGGGGGTTTTGTTAATAATTCCTTGTAAAATGTTGTTATTATCTTTTAAATCTGTTGGTTGTCTTAAGTGATAGTCCCATCAACATCCTTGAGACTTTGCATCAAGGTTTCTTTTCACTTTGGGCCTACCACTTTGAAAAACTCATTACTCATTTGGTTGTCTGTTTGTATTCATTTCTCAAACTATTTATGGTATAACATTTGGGTTCACTCAATTTCTAGTTTGTCTAGCCTTCAAGTATTGTTCATTTGTTGAATAATGTTAGAGTCTATAGGATCCCTTTTGTGAAAATTTTGGACTTATTTCAAGCATTTTCTTACAACCTTTTCTTTTTTTATATATTCTTGCTTCCTTTGCATAAATTTGGTTTGGAAAAACAACTTTATTTCCTAGAAGCTGTTTGCTATTCTTTTCCACGTTATTCCCTTCAGTATTTGGATATCGATTCCATATTTGAATAATATCTTAATTCCATTTTCTTTCAATGAAGAACTTGTCAGAAATCTTTACCCTTGCATTGTCCTCTTCCGTACTCTTTCTTCCCTAAGTGTAGGATTACTAGGGCTTGATCTGAGAAAAACCGTTCCTACCAAGATTCCTACCAAGGTTCTTCCGACATATATGCGATCTACCCGTAAAAATGCTAGGCTATCTTTGAATTTGCAGAAATAAGGTGATCTCCAAGTATCCGTGATCTGCAAGTGAAAGCACATTTTTTCCCATGTTACTAAGTTAGCTCCTCTAATCATTGAAGAGGTACCTCATGTCTTATCTTTCGATGACTCTATCATATTGAAATCTCTTCCAACACACCAACAATTTGCACTAGGAATGGTCAGTGTAATTTTTTCCCAAAGAATGTTTCTCTCAAATGAGTTGTTGGGAACATAAATGTTGATTAGTAGCCCTAACGTGCCATGTTCTTGCTTTAAAATGATATATTGAGCTCTTCCTTGTTCAATGATATTGTATTTTTAATATCAATTGTAAGTTTACTTCTTATTGCAAGACATACACCTCTCTTGGCATTCCTATTGCCATGACTATCTGACCACATTTCCTTTTGTCCATGCAACAAAGAGCCATATCTCTTAATCCTACTATCATTCAAACGATGTTCTTGAATTATAAAAATATCAATCTTACCAATTGTTAAGTACGGCTTTAGCTCTTACACTTAAATGTTTTACATTCAAGGATTTTATATTAATAGTATTAGTGAGATGAATGTTTCGTACGCCAAATAGGTCAGCTATTGCTTCGTATAAGCTTTTTTCTCTAGGCCCATAAAGTTTTCTTGATGGCAGTGATGTTTAGTCTATCTACCTTATTCTCCTTCCAATTTGTACTTTTTTTTGCCATTTTTGTGTTGCAAATATCTTCTGTTCCATTTTTAGGTGCCTTGTCTTAGTTCTAGTATAATTATCATCACTCCCGATATTCAGAGGATCATGAGCATCTATTGGGCTAGGAATGTGAGGCTTTTCCATGCCCTTTTATCGAACTACCTTTGTTGAGTACCATGTACTGACATCATTGTTAATGGGTACAGATAAAGGTTGGTTCCTTGTCAAGGTATCCCCTTGAGCGAGTGTTTCTTTCATACTATTATAAAACTGAGTAGGTCGTCCCACTCCTCTCTTCCTCCACGCCTTCTATTTCTAGCGTAGAACTCTCCTGCCCCTTAATTTGAAGAAAACTCTCTTGAAGCTTCTGAAGAAAGCGAAGCTCTCATCCCTCCTACTTCAGGAGTGAGACTAGAGATGGGCTCATACTAAAATAGCTCCTCTCTACAAGTATATACATACCAATAGTGTTAGGACAGGAGTTAGAGAAAAAGAGAGAGTGACTGACTAAGAGGTAGTATGCGTGAGAGATCATCAGTATTAATATAATTCTTCTATCTCTCTCTATCTATATATATCTGTGTGTATCTCTGGAGTTTCTATTAATTTGGTACGTCGATCAATTACAGATAACACGTTTTACAACACGTTATCAACACGAATTGCTCGAACTAAGGTATTTTATCGCAATTGATCTATTTCAATGTTTGAATAAATAGAATTAAGCATATTGTATCTATTGATATTTCTATTCATCTATTATCTTCTTCTTCCTCCTCTTCTTTTTATGACCGCTGAATTAAGCCACTACTCTTATGTCATTGTGTCGTCATTTGAAATGCTAGATAATAGAGTCTTTTCAATCCTAGTCATCGGTGGTCGCCTGAAGCGATATTATTACCTACTAATTCCCCTTGGCACCGGTACGCACGACATGCCTCCCGCGCTATCGCATGCGGTTGGGATGAGGGTTGAAGTTGTCATAGCCTCTGGCCAATGATTATTAGCCTATGCGCCGAGCTAAGGCCTGCCGCCATGTAGCTTAAAGTTATGATTTGCCAAAAGTTGAATATGTCAGCTTGAAGCCGATGATCGGCGTTAATGTTGAGCTTGCAGCCACACTGTTACTCCACCTCCATTGTCGGTCTAGCTTGCCGATGGATCCTCCTTTCCCAGTTGTAGCACTTGCATGCCCCACTAGGATTTTTGTCACCAACTCGAATAAGCGGAAGTGACAGTTAGGCTTTTAACCCTATATTCCATTCATATCAGAAAAGGCCTATTATGGGTCAATGCTTTTATTGGGTTGAAACCCCCAATAGGCCAAAAACTAATGACCCTTAGGTCATTAAATAAATGGATCCATCGACTCAAAATTTGGTTAACATAGGAGGTGATAAAAAAGAATTGACATATATAAATAGTCAACCTATATCAAACTTTAGCCTGGAAACCCTAAATGTTACATTTAAATTCTCGGTTTTCTAAGTAGTACGATAATTGTTTCAATTATGAAATGACCATATAATTAATCCTAAAAATATTAATGTTAAGTTATAAGCTCTCATCAATCAAAGAACCTTAGAATTGGTCCATTATCGGGAGTATAATATTATATGGTTTGTTTTCTTAGCAATTATGTGTTTTGGGATATTATTTAACAAGCTAATAATTCAAAAAATTACTTAATAAATAATAAAAAAATCCCGAAAAATGCTAAGAAAGTTTTGAGAATATATTTAAAATCAATACTAAGCATAAATAAACAAAACAAAATTATTTGCACGCGTTCAATATTTTACCTGAAGTAAAATTCTGCATTTCATAATGTAGGAAATGTCTGATATTGCTAAGAGAGAGTTTGTTGAGCTTGCTGTTAGTGGCAAGAACTACCTGACCTGGGCACTAGATGCCAAAATTATGCTTGGTGCCAAGAAAATCGTGAACTGCATTCAGGATGCCACTATTGGGACCTCAGCTTCTGGCAACGCTGAATTGCCTACTCAAGCTGAGAAGAATCAAGCACTGGCAGACAATGGTGGTGAAATCAAGTAACCACTTAGAGACTATAGCTTTATTTGAAGCAACTAAAGAATCTGTATGGTTGAGAAGAGTAATACACTATGTACAGAATACATGTGGGTTGAATATAACTTCTACACCAACCATCATTTATGAAGAAAATTCCGTTTGTGTTGCACAAATACAAACGGGATATGTGAAAACAAGTCTTACGAAGCATATATTACCTAAATTCTTCTATATGCATGAATTCCAAAAGAAAGAAGAAATTATAATAACTCTCACCAAGACTAGTGAAAATCTTGCAGATTTATTCACTGAATTTTTGCCAACTAGCATTTTTTAAAAGCTTGTCCAAGGTATTGGCATGAAGGATGAGAGATGTGCACAAATCAGGGGGAGCACTACCCTGACATTGTCCCAAAGATTGGCACAATTATCTTGTAGATTAGCTCATAGTTGTACTATTTTTCCTTAGTGAGAGTTCCTTGAAGTTTCTCACGTTTATGTTTTAATGAGGTAACAATATAATATAAGTAACATATACTATGCACTCTTTTTGCTATCATTTTGTCCCATTAGGTTTTTTGAATGAGTTTTAATTAGGCATATGTATAACGCAGTATTCGCCCAAGGGGGAGTATTATGAAATTGACTGGGTTGTCCCACTCCTCTCTTCCTGCATGCCTTCTATTTATGGTGTGTAACTCTCCTGTCCCTTAATCTGAAGAGAACTCTTATGAAGCTTCTCAAGAAAGCAAAGCTCTCATCCCTCCTATTTCAGGAATGGGACTAGAGATGGGCTCATACCAAAATAATCCTCTCTACAAGTATATATACACCAGTAGTGTTAGGAGAGAAGTTAGAGAGAAAGAGAGAGTGAGTGACTAAGAGATAGTACGTGTGAGAGATCGTTAGTATTAATATCATTCTTCTATCTCTCTCCATCTATATCTACCTGTGTGTATTTCTAGAGTTTCTACTAATCTGGTACATTGATCAATTACGGACACATACCAACTATAACTTGTACTTTTGTACAGCTTTGTACCTTCAAGAAAAGTAATTTGAATTTGTTTTGTTACTCTAATGCTTGCTTCGGGTGTTTCTTGGGAGCTTTTCAGATTTTTTGTTTCCCACATTTGTCGACTTATTCTTTTGTTCTTGAGGGAATTCTAAGTTATCCAACAAATTTTTACATTCCTCATGTAAAGGACATTGTTTTGTTATATGTCCCACTTTGTTAAATATGTAGCATTGACTAAGTAAATGACCTTTTGTTCTTTTAGCCCACCTCCCTTTCATAGAAGAGAATCTATCCTTGTCAATATAATTCCAATATGGCTTCAAATCTCCACCAATAATAAAACATATTAAGTGCTTAATTTTGGAGAGTAAGTTATGACAAATAGGAGTTTATCGTGTTCCTTCACTATTTCTTTTATGTTGAAGTTGTCCTGCATTTAGCTAAAGAGGTAGTATCTTTAGAGCCAACAACTTCTTGATTGACTTGAGGATACCATTTAAACTTGATAGAAGCTCATTCCAAGAGTTCATATATTTATGATTTGCCCTAATTTTTCCAGTGGCTGAGCTTGCAATAGATCCTTGAACTCGCCCCTATTTGGTCTCTGCCCCAATACCTTGCAAATAATGGCTTGCTTTTCCACACGATCTATCGAACCATAGCATGTTAAAGAAACATCTTTGCATAAAATAGAAAATGAGATGTTTATCTTTCATCTGAAACTACTTAAATGACCACCATTTTACTCTTAAATTAATTGTGTCAATATCAAAAACATTTTCATGATCTAAGCTCTATTTTCAACTAGATTAAATAAGCATGATTAGTGTGTGTTACAAATGAATATGTTTTTAATTATCAAATAACCAATCTTTCTATGGTTCTTTCATCACTAACAATGGAATCGACATCAACAGAATAGGCAATTCTAATATTGATAGCCAAATATAACAGTTACTATACTCATCGAAATGTCATTGTTTGTTTTCTATGTCTTTTAAATTGTAATTTCTACAGTTACCAAGTTTAATCTTGTCATTGTATTAAGATTTAACTTGAGATTGTTTTTCAACTAAATCTAATAGTATCAAAGATATTATCACGTCTTTTGGCAAAGAGTTTGTATCTATTTTATACTTAAATGGTTTCTATTAAGCAACTTCAAACATTTTCGCCCAAGGGACCACAAACAATGTTCGATTTTAAACATTTGAATGACCTTGTGTTACAAGTAACATATCACCATGAATTAAACTACCATGAAGTGGAAAAATAAATTAGGAAGATGGAAACTAAGAGTCATAAACACAACATAACTAAAATATCATATAAATATGAATACTAAAACAATTTCATCTCTTCTTTTTTTCTTCATACTCGCCCCCCTAAGGTCTTCTTATATAGACTTTTTATAACTTGCGTTTTTTTTTAAGACCTTACTATTTTATGATACATTATTATTGTTTTTATCATATTTGTCTATCTATAACTCTAGATTTAGTTATATAAAATCAATGAGAAAGCTCGTACCTTTAGCTTGTCAATTGTGGTTTCCATATGAACAGGATATCAACAGTTCATTATGATTGTCTTATATGAGACTACTTTTTCTCTCTTCCTTTTTCTATTTTTGTTTTATTATTTTCTTCATATCTCTCAATTTGTAATTCCAAATTTAGAGCTCTAAGATGGAAGAGAATACTTATCTCTTTAGCTTTCTAATGCGTATTCAACTCTAAACTTAGTTATTGTAGGAGAAAACTATGAGCATTTTATTTTAATTGCTCTCTAGAGGTATGCACGGTTCAAAGCTTTATTTTGACTTATCTCTCATGAGTATTCTTAAGAAATAATTCTCTTTTTAACATGCCCCATTTATCTCTTGAATATGAATGTTACAATCTTTGTAGTCTTTGTATTATGTCTTATGTGAGACTACTTTTTCCTTCTATTGCTTTTTTTTTTTTATCTCTCTTTAGCTTTCCAATCCATATTCAACTCTAAATTTAGTTATTATAGGGGAAAACTATGAGCATTTTATTTCGATTACTCTCTAGAGATTTGCACGCTTCAGACCTTTATTTTGACTTATCTCTCATGAGTATTCTTAAGAAATAACCTTTATTTTGACTTATGTCTCATGAGTATTCTTAAAAAATAGTCCTCTTTTTAAGATGCCCCATTATTTCTTGAATATGAACGTTACAATCTTTATAGTCTTTGTACTATGTCATTACTTTTGATCCACTAACACCTTCACATAATAAACTATACTTATACTTTCCAAATCTTTATGAAAAAATTGTTTGATTTTGTTGTACTCCACTGAAAAAGGATGTGTTGAACTCAATGCTATTTATGTACCATGATATCAATTTGGATGCAAGTTGTTTTGGAGTTTACAACTCAAAATCATCAAATTTACTTTATGTAACTTCATTAATCTACATATTTTAAAAATTAGTTTAAATTTTGTACCTCCTAGTAAGGCACACAACCCTACTTTCCATGGGCCCATTAAGGCATAGGAGCACTTTGATGCAACATTTTGTATGAGAGTAAAATCATTGCAATAAGAAAAGGTGTTGGGGTCTTCTTCACATCATCTCCAAATTTGTAAAGATGTTTTTATGTATAGAGACGGTGCACCAACAATGCATTGATTGTATCTCATTTCACTCTTTGATACTATAATCCTCTGCCAAATCCACAAGCGTCTTGTAAACAATGCAATAAACTTGATCTCATAACTATTCAGACTGCCATTGATAAATTCGCTGAACTGTTTTTTGAACATGGTGGGGAGAAATCGCTTACTTTGACTAAATCCTTCCTTTGTTTTCCATGCACCAACAAGGTTCCAGCTACCATTCAAAGAAGCGAAGCCTTCAAGGTGCAAAAGAATCAGAAACAAGGTCCTAACCGTATCTTCATTCGAGTATGTTATGAATCAAGGAAATCATCGAGTTCAATGTGATATAATTGTGGCAATTACAAGACAAGAGATTAAATAAGGTGATTGATTGATCGTACACTGTTCTATCAATGGGTTCAATGGGGTGAGAGAGGAAGTGGCTACAGTCCAGCTGGATACAATCAAAATGAAGAATTTAGCAGCAACAGAGATGGCATGAAGAGAGAGAGAGAGAGAGAGAGAGAGAGAGAGAGAGAGAGAGAGAGAGAGAGAGATATCACTCATATCTTGGTCCATATCTCGAAAGCACACTTGAGGCCAGTTGCAATCAACGCTTCCTTGCTCGTTGATCAGATCTTGGTTCATATCTTGGAAGCAAAGTCGATGCCAGATGCAATCAGCGCTTCTTTGCTGTCAACGAGCGGCTGGAGCTTGGCCACCTTGGCAATCGCCTTGTTCTCTTCCGGGGACCCATTCTCTAGGAATGCGCCCACGACTCTGTTGTCTTTGATCCAATACGCGCCGAATTTGGCATTCGGCACAGCAGGATCAGCCCCCCCAAACAGGACCGAATCGCCCACATTCTCACCATAGAACTGCCATGACAGATTGAACGCCCTCGAGTAGAAGTATGGAAGGTAGTCGTACTCATCAATCGTCTTCCCCTCCTCCCTTGCCTTGATGTCCTGATACATGTCACACATGCATACCATCATTTGGATGAGACGTGTGTTAGTTAGAATCACTGGCAGCTCGCTATGTTTGCCTGAGAAAAAGAACACACTGTAAAAGTTTCTCGAAGCAGCACGCAAATGCTGCAAAATGCTACATTTTGATGGCTGCACTACTACATCTTGACTTGAGACGGAAGTTTGCCCTCTGAAAATATGCTTTCTGGGCTTACTAATTGATGATTGTTCTTGCTTGTGATCCAGGAATCAATTGCCTTAAAAGTTTCCAAATGCTACTTGATAGAGGACGACTGTTCTCCAAAATAGGCTATTCAGCCTTTTAACAGGAGATAGTCGGCTTGTAATCCAAAAAAATACACTACCTTGACAGCTTTCAAATGTCATATTGTGACGTCTTAACTAAATTTTACTTAGTGGCCCCGAGAAACATGCTATTTAGACTTTTAACAGAAGGTAGTTTGCTGGTATTCTAAATGATGCCTAAACTAAATTTCACAACAGGGGAAAATCGCCCTTAAAAAACTGCTATTTAGACTGTTAATAGATAATTCGTTGTAATTCAAACATTAAATTACCTTGACAGCTTTCAAATGCCTTACTACGATGTCTACACTAAATTTTACTTAAAAGGAAAAAAGCCCTCGGAAACATGCATTCTATGTAGACTTTTAACAGGAGACAATTTGCTTGTAATCCAGAAGTACATTTACCTTGACTGCTTGAATAGCAGACTTTCTTGCATGATCAACATGCTCAACCCTTCTTCTATCATTGTACAGTTTCAAAGGGAACGTAGAAACATCACCCACTGCATAGACATCCGGAACGCTTGTTCTAAAGAAGGCATCCACCTTAAACCCAAAAAACAAGCACAGCCCTTCAGTATGACTAAAAGTACATACACATATACAACTCCTGTAATCCATAAGCATCTTTTGGTCAGAGAGTTCACAAACCTTAATACCACCCTTCTCTTCTTCTAGCTGACCCTTGAAAAGGTTTATGACAGGCCTTGCACCCACACCGATCACAACTACATCAGCTGGAAGCTCCTGCCCATCTTTAAGCTTCACAAGATTCACCTGGCATTGTTTGATAAAATCAGAGTCATGCCTCTCATGGAAGACAGATAAGAAAGAGATAATAATAACAGAGAAGAGAAATTCCTCTAATGTATTGCATGATATTCAATATTTACCAAAGATTAAGCAGTATTTTGTATTTACTAAGATACCATTCATCGGAATACTGCTTAAGACTTGGATAGTTTCGGGATTTGACCAGATTACCATCCAAGTTTTTATGTAATTGTACTAACGGATTGAAAACCTAGGTTCTCAGTGTTTTCACATCAATTATAAGAAAGACTCACATTCCCAGATGCATCACTTTCAAATCCTGTAGCCACAGTTCCCTTCAAGATCTTAACACCTTTGTTCTTGTAAAAGGCTTCATAAAAGGCAGCTATTTCTGCTGTAAAGAGACGTGGCACTGCAAAGTATGATACGTATATATGTTAAGGCACCATTTGGAATATTTGCATTTTCGTTAAATGAACAAGACGAGCCAGTATTTACCATGGACAAATAGGATGTGCTTATCAGAACCAAGGTAATTTTTCAATATAGTTAATCAATTAAATTTTAGTCAAAGCTCCTAGAAACTCTCCTTATACTCTTTCTCTGGCTTAATGTATGAAGCAAAAACGACTGTGGCTAATAAATAGTCTAAACATCGATTGCCAAGGCGACACTACAACCAGGTATAAATTTCTAACTCTAGTGGCAGCCATGCTATAATTGCCAGTATAGCAAATGCACAGAGACTGCATGAATGCTAGCAGATATCACTCTATTTCTACTTCTCCTGAGGGAGCTCTTGCACGAACACATAACAAAATAAGAAACACGTGTATATATAGGCTTAGAAAATGGGTGTACTCACTGCACCAGGGCTCTGGATAAACCATAGTGACATCCAACTTGTTGATGGTCAAAACTGCAGCAAGTTCAAGGCCTATGTAACCTCCACCCACAATCACTGCCTTTGCTCCTGGTTTCTCACGAATACCCTCGTTCAATTTATCTGCATCATCGATTTCTCTCAAATAATATATCCCCTTGGCATCATCTCCTTTGACTCCGAAATCAGACACTCGGATAAACTGTAAAAAACAAGGGCCAACCATAATAATAAATATGTGTGCATGTGAATGTATTACAGGTATAAATATCCCTCAAAAAACAGATGATTCCAGTGTCATGACAACATGCCACCTAACTTTTCCCCTCTAAACATAACCTCAGATGTCCAACTAAAATGCTTTTTTTGTAGCAAGAATGATCTCCTACACACTAATAAAACAATAGCTTGATGACAAGAATATTCTCCGAAAGCTCTTCAACCATAGCATTCCAATGGCAAGAAGTAACTTCACAAAGACAAACCAGTTAAAGATGTATACGGCAATACTCTATGGGAGCTTTTCAAGAAAGTAAACCCTCACCGTTGCCCCTGTTGCAATGATCAAAACACCATATTTGAAGATGGACCCACTAGCACTCTCAAGAGTTTTTGTAGCAATGTCCACCTTCACGATCTCAGTACTTAGGATCAACTCGATACCTGGAGTAGGAAACATTGAATTGTTTCAGACACAATAAGTACAAGATTGACAGTGACATTCTTGACTGCTTTTTGCTTCATACACAAGCAATTAACGCATACAACTGTTCATGGAACTCATAGCAAAGTAGAATATGAAGCAACAGACCTTTCTCAGTGTACCATTCTGGAAGGAGTCTTTCACCCCCACTACCAACACAAGTATGAAAACCGGGAAGCCTCGCAGCACCTGCAAATAAGCATATACATTCACACAAAATGAATACATATATAGCTAATTGAATGCGGGACCCAATAAACAATTAATATAGCTTCTACTTTCCCTTTCCCATAAGATCAAAGAATCATAAATGGAAATTTTTACCCTCTGGAAAAAGGTAGGCTTTGCTCAAGGCGGGCCTTTCATATGGGGCGACCTGCAGAAAGCCAATTAAAGAGAATACGAAACAAGCATCCTGCATCTTGATTCCATTGCTCAAATAGGGAAGTACTGACCAATATTCTGGTCAAAACTTACAGCCTCTTTCGAGATGATGGCAAGCTCCCCTGGGAGAAGACCCAGAGACACGAACTCTCGTGCAGCATAACCCTAACGAAGAGAAAACACATTAAAACCCTAAAAAGAGAGCACACGCAAGTGTCCAAACACACATAGTTCTTATGGATGTCATGATAATAAAAAGTCACAAGGTTCAGTGGCGAAGGTTTTTTATGGGGATTGTGACCACGACAAGATATTTGGCATGCATCTCCTTCGAATCATGATCAAACATTAACCCTTTCCATGGTTCTCCCATACCATTATCCTCTTGTGATAAGCCATACATAACTCTAATGGCCATATACATCCATGGCCCTCGCATACCATCGAGTTATTACAGAGCACATATAGCTCTTACAGATCATTACCAATTCAAGATCTCAAGCATGTCTCTCCTCTCAATTATGATCAAATCACAAGATTTGACATGGACCCTCCCCCCATACCATCCTCCTCTTGTGACATTGGTTACACTTAGCATATGGGGTATAATGACTAAGCGAAAGATACCTAGCATGCCTCTCATCCGAATTACAATGAAATCAAAGGTTTGGCAAGATACCCTTCATATGGTCATCCACATTGCTCATCCTCTTGTGGCAGGAAATACATAGCTCCTACGGGTAGCACGATCAAATCGAGAAATTTTTTACCCAATTCTGAGCTTCCATATCCCTTACTGAGGCATCCTCTAGTAGAGAGGCATATATAGCTCTTACGGCCAGTGTGACTGAAGCACAGGGCTCTCCGTGTAAGAACTCTTGATGGCACAGACTATCCTTCCACATAACATCCTTTAGTGAGAGGCCATAGAAAGCTCGTATGGGGCATTTTCGACGGAATGAGAAGAATCGGCCTAAGCCCAATCCTATCATATAGCGCATACTGGCGATTAATGACCGAATCGGAAGAGAAAAATTAAGGCACACCGGACCTGTAAGGAGGATTACGCTCGTGAATCAAACTAATTGGAAAATCGGTTGATCACGGCGAACCCAGTCTGGTACAAATCAGAGAGCTCACTCCACATAAGAAGCTCTGTTTCTTTCTTTCCGAGCGTTAAGGCAGAGATCCAAAGGGCACATGTGGTGAGACATGTAGTGAATGAAGGGGGCATTCGGAACGAGAAGCAAATTCCCTTTACAAAAACAACCAAAGGAGTGAGGGAAAGGGGAGGGGGAGCTAACCGCAGCAACGCCTCCACCGAGGATGATGTACTTGAAGAAGGAAGAATCAGCCATGGCTTCTTGCTCTGTGCAAGCGCTCGCGCTCGCGCTTCTCGTTCCTGTCTTGGGGATTTCTGGTGGAGCAGAAGACACGCAGAAACAGAGTTAGAGCCTATTTTTGAGGTCCCCAATCAAGAAAAAAGCACCGCAAATTAACGCCTAATCTTCTGATCTTCCACTCAGAAAAAAAAAATTTAACACCCAATCGAATTATTATTGATTCGATTCCTAATCGCTTCCGACTGATCGATCTTGCTCGATTCCCGCATCGATCTTCGATTAACAACAAGCTAGTCATTCCAGAAACTAGATCGATCGATCGGCGCATCGAACTCGGCGCTGTCGAAGTGATTGGGCGTTAATCAAGCAGCCGATGCGGTATTAATTGCCACGATTAGTAGCTGATGCGGTATTAATTGCCACGATTAGTAGCTGATGCGGTATTAATCGCCTTGATTAGTAGCTGATGCGGTATTAATTGCCCGCGATTGATTGACTCGGTGTTAATCGAATCGGTTTCTAAAACTGGGCGTTAATCTGTAATTTCTAGTTTCTTTTGGTAGGCAGTAAAAACGTAATTTAGAATTCTGTTAACCGTTCTTGTTCTTTTTGGTAATTTTCACTTCATTCATTCATTCATTCATTCATTCAGACATGCATGCATACATACATGTGAAGCCTTCTTTAAATAATCATACAGATGTTCACCATAGCTTCCTTCAAATATATTTTAGGGTTGAGGGTTTAGAGTTTCAGTTCGCTATCAGTCTGGGTCATATATTCTAGGGTTTATGCTCTAGGGTTTTTATTGATGAGCTCATGGTTTAGGGTTCAAGGCTCGAGGATTAGGGTTGAGGGTCCAGAGTTTCAGCTAGCTGCTTATCTAGGTCATATATTTTAGGGTTTAGGGTCTAGGGTTTTATCGATGAGTTTATGGTCTACGGTTCAGGGTTCAAGGTTTAGGGTTTAGGGTTTAGGGTTCAGGTTTCAAGGTTTAGGGTTTAGGGTTTAGGGTTCAGGTTTCAAGGTTTAGGGTTTAGGGTTCAGGTTTCAAGGTTTAGGGTTCAAAGTTTAGGTTGCCGCCTATTTGGGTCATATACTTTATGGTTGGGGTCCAAGGTTTCATCTATGAGTTCATGGTTTAGGGTTCATTGGTTTTATTGATGATTTTAGGGTTTAGGGTTTAGGGTTTAGGGTTCATCTACGAGTTCATGGTTTATGGTTCCAGGTTCAAGTTCCAGTTTGCCACTTTTCTGGGTCATATGTTTTATTAATGTTTGGATTATTAATGATCAATTGCCGTTATCAGCAAAGAGTAATGTAATTAGTCAAACCGAAAAAATGAAAAGAAAAAGCATCACGGTGACAACTCAAATTCAAATGTTTTGGCTCATTGATGATTTGTTAACAAGTTATTTGTCGTCAACAAAGAGTCATGTCAGCAGCAAGATAGAAAAAATAATAGAAGAAAAAGACATCACAGTATAACAACTCAGATGTTTTGGCTGATTGATGATTGGTTAATAAGCTATTTGTCATCAACAAAGAGTAATGTAATCAATAAGAAAAAAATAGAAGAAAAAGACATCACAATAGCAACTCAGACGTTTAATAAGTTATTTGTCGTCAACAAAGAGTAATGTAATCGGTCAGACATATAAAATATGTGGTTTATTTGGAAACGAAGATAGCTTGAACTCCGCTTCAGTTGAAACTATTAATGAATACGACTAGAAATCATCCATAATTTGTAGGGACTAGCTTCAAGACCTATAGAGAACCTCAGATGCGATAGAAAAAACAAAAATAAAATAAAATTATATGCAATCTGGAACTCCTGTTGAAGACACAATGAAATAGACACGATCCACGTTTATGCATAAGATTATAACTAGCTTAACAAGTGGTATCAAAGCGAATTTAGATCTGAGTAGCAATGGATGTATAAGAAAAGAATGGACCAGAATTGACAAGTTTCAAAAGCTCTTCTCGAATATTTTCAAATTGACTGCATTCAAATCGGGAGCAATTATCAGATTTGACCAATTGCCAAATTGAGAGAATTGAAATCCGATTAAACCGAATAAGGCATTCGACATTTGCTATCGGCTGTGAGAATCAAGAACTCGATAACAAAAATCTTTGCACTATCGAAGAGATGATGCAAGATGTATGTATGCGTCATCCAATATCCGATTTGCGGTCATCTTAACATAAGAGCAAGTCCCGCTCGATGATTGCAGATTAATCTAAAGATAAAAGAAATTGGACTAATTACTTCTCATATCAATACTCATTAACCGGGGCACCATGATACAAAACTCTTCTCGCAAGGCTTGAACTTTGAAAACTCGATAGTCAAATCAGAATGCAACAATGTTCTAATTTACAATCCTCAGTCTCATGCCAAGGATTAAAGCTCAAATCAGAATGTAAGCACTTTTCAATTCAAACAGATATCTGAACAGTAACGATTCAATCAAAATCTTGTATTTCGATTATTGTGAGGGAGAAGCCTTGCCACTCAGAGGGCTCATTGACCAGTGGGATTCTGCACAATGCATGAGATGCACGAAATGTACACGTGTTTTTTTCTGCATCTCTGAAGAAATCCTAGAATTCTCCTCCAAGACACCATGGATCCCACTATAAGATTCGGCCAATGAGGACCTTGGGCCTTATCCTCAGAAAAAGTGCGGCATGCCACAACATCTGATCTGATCTGCGAAAAAACACGTCAATCAGGTTGCAGTTCACATGACCTGATGATGTCTCTCTGACTAGTAAGCTTGTATTATCCCCTCGATACAGTCACAGAGCTCTTGGAATCAACACTCTGCTCAAAAGCATCGTTTCATCTTGCTGTCGTCAAAGCGGTTGTTGCCCTTTCTGCTGAATCTCCCGGAAGAGCAAGGATGGGGCTTGGGATCAAGCAGAGAAGTGAATGTGGCAGTGGCGCATCTGAAGTCTTGGAGCGTTTCCAGGGCCCATATGGGCTCACAGGTGGGGCTTGTTTTTTAGCTGACGTGACCACACGTGCCAGAATAGATGAGCTCAATACAGATTTGACGGCAGGTGCTGGAATAGGTGAGCTGAATACAGATTCGGCGGCAAATTGGTTGGAATCGATCAGCTAACTGCAGATTGCGACGACGCTGTCATCGCTTGTAGCGCATCTGAAGTCTTGGAGTGTTTCCAGGGCCCATATGGGCTCACAGATGGGGCTTGTTTTTTAGCTGACGTGAAAAACGTGCCAGAACCGATGAGCTAAATACAGATTCGGCGGCAGATTGGCTGGAATCGATCAGCTAACTGCAGATTGCGACGACGCGTGCTGGGAATCGATCAGCCAACATAGACATCGACATCGATAGATAGATATAGCGGAAACAGAAGATCGATCACGTGGCCGAAGAATCGATGCCAGAATCCAAGACCAGTAACAGTCAGTGAAAATTACAGAAAACACAGATCTCTCAGAAACCTAAACCCTAACCCTATTTGGAAGCTTAGATGAAAAAAAGACACTTTGTTCTCTCGTGGGCGATTCCTTCGTGGGCGATTTCTTTCGTGGGCGATTCTTTCGTGGGCGATTTGTTAGAGAGCAGAAATCAAAGCGCCACACGCAGACGGATTTGGCGGAGATTCCTCAGAAAATCTCTGCAGATATAATCCTCCCCTGATCAGCCTTCCTTCCTTCGTCTTCTTCTTCTTCGATTCTCTCCGCTTCTGCTGTTCCCTTCCCTCCTCTTCCTCTTTCTCTTTCTTTCTTTCTGTCTCTCTCTCCTTCGTTCAAGCACTCATTCATTCATTCATTCTTGCTTTCTTCCTCGCAATGACGATCAAGTCTGTGGGCATTGCCGGTTTCGAGCTCTCCCAGGGCAGGCTTCTCCTCAATGGGAAGCCCCTCCTCACTCAAGTCCCAGAGAATGTGAAGATCAAGCCTTTGATCTCTTCACACGGCGCTTTCTTGGGAGCTTCTTCCACGCACAGCAAAAGCCATCACATATTCTCCCTGGGCATTCTCAGGTTAGATGCGGCCGTAACTAAATCCTTCCGATCCGTTCCTCTTCTTTAATCCTTTTCCTTTTCCCCTATCTGAACCGATGATCAATCCACTGTTGAATCTCGCCTAGAACCACAAGAACACACCGAATTTTTTTGCTCTAAAATGTATAGAAATTGATTAAGATTTCATTATCTGAGTCCCTTCAATCAAATCTTTCAAAATAACTAACAGAATGCAATGTTTCTGCTCTAAACAAACAGTTTAAGTCATGAGAATATAAACAAGATCTTATCTTCTAAGATGTTAAGAAAGTTTTCTCCTTTATTCTTGCTTTATGTTTCCAACCTGAATCGCTTCAAAACTCAGATTACTTAGAAAATGAATGTAGATATATAATGAGTATGGTTCTCTCAAGCATCTTCGATACTCTGCTGACTCTTGAGTTTCTTTGATACAAAACTTCATTAATTCACTCAGCAATCTCTCATAGATTCTTGGGATTGGGTCTGCATTTACTGGTGGAGAGGGGCTCACCTTTCATACTATTTTAGATTTGAGGGTTTAACAGTAGATCGATGTCTTGTGATATGTTGAACGAATCTTTGCGACAATATCAAGGGCTACGATTGATATCTACATAGGCTGCTCGAGGATTTAGTGTAGGTTCGTTGGGTTTTTGTTTAGGTTAAGGTTTATGTTTAGATGAGTTCACGGTATTAGGTGTACATTTGACGGGTCTTTGTGACCCCTTCAAGCTCAAATCTTGCACAGAATTCCAAGCCCACTGCTCACATATTTGGTACATTAGGTTTTGATGTTCAGATAGAGTTTGCGGGACTGGTGTACGTGTGATGGGTCTCTATGGCTACCTCGAGCTCACTTCTTGCAAGGAGCCATGCTCAAATAGTGTATATTAGGGTTTATATCTAGATGATTTTGGGCCTCAGTGGATATTTGTTGGCTTTTTATGACGACTTCGAAGCTTATCTCTCATAGGAATTCGAAGTTTGGTTCTCAGATATGTGTTCATTGATGCATTTGGTAGGATTAGTGTACATTTGATGACTTCAAACTCAAATCTAGTAAGAATTCCAGGTTTAAATACTGTGTACATTAGCATAGATTTCTTGATGTAATTCAAACTCGATTGCAGTAAGAATTCCAAGCTCAAATATTGCATGTATTAATCTGATCCTTCAGGGACATTCGTTTCATGTGCTGCTTTCGCTTTAAGCTATGGTGGATGACACAGAGGATGGGAAACTATGGGAGGGACATTCCCTCTGAAACACAGTTTTTACTGGTGGAGAGCGAGGATAGCCGTGCGATGGTTTCAGCCATTGAGAAAGAGGAAGAGAAGAAAATGCTCTACACAGTTTTCTTGCCACTTCTCGAAGGATCATTCCGTGCATCCTTGAGGGGCAATGCTGAGGATCACCTGCAACTCTGCTTGGAAAGTGGTTAGTTTGGTCCATTCTTTTTTAGGATTTCATGGTTCAGATTATTGCAGAGATTTGATTGCTATGCGCCTGGATTCATTTACACTATCCTGTAGTATGGATTTGTTTTCTATATGTCTTTTAGAGTTAGGGTTTAGGGCTAAAGCCATATGATATTTGCTGTCTGTAAGGCTCAGGGTTCCCTGATATTGTGTATGCAGAGGGTCCTTGCTGTTCATTCTCTGGACTTCAGGGTTGAGGGTCTAGGATTTAGTTGAGGGTACCAGGGTCGATATTTCCCTCTTTGCTTTTAGATTGATGGCTTTTCCCTATCCGTTATGCTGGAATTATGTTGTGCAGGATGATTTTCTTATGGCGTTGGACTCGATTGATTAAATGTAAAAGTTTTATCCTGAACCTCTGTGCAGGTGATGCATCGATTGAAGGAAACGGAGGAGTTCATTCTTTATTCCTCCATGCTGGAGAGGACCCTTTTCTGGTTATAGAGGAAGCAGTGGAGTAAGTTAGAGCAATTGTTGATACATCTTTAGGTTCACACGTACTCTTAGGTGGTGAAAGCTTACATGTCGTGATCTTGTTGCTCCATTTATCTTTTCCAGAGCTATTGAGAAGCATACCAAGACATTTCAACGGCGAGCAGCTAAGATGGTATGTGTGGATATACACAGATTTCTAGATTCCAAAGTATAAAATCCAGAATGCCATGTCTTTTCTATGCAAAACCAAATTCAAACGCATCAGTAATTTTTATTCTTCCCAGATGCCTGGAATTCTGGACTGGTTTGGATGGTGCACATGGGATGCATTCTACACAGATGTGTCAGCTGAGGGAGTAAGACAAGGCATCCAAAGGTATGCTCACCTTTGTTTGGGTACGTACATACATCAGCACAAATGCATGAACTTAGTTTCTATTGTTGATATGTAATTATCTCAGCTTGAAGGAAGGTGGAACTCCAGCACGATTTGTAATTATTGATGATGGATGGCAATCGGTGGCCATGGACGAACATGATGGATCTGGAGGATCACTGTAATATATCAAATGAGAACATGTTTCTCAATCCCTTTTTTTTTGTCATGAGTTATTGCATACCTTATATTAGAGCTGAAATCAAATGATCATTTCAACAGAGTGGCTACAAGATTGACAGCTATCAAGGAGAACTTCAAGTTTCAACAAGCCCCCGAAGAGGGGGAAAGACAAGATGTCCTGGGCCTTCAACATGTTGTTCAAGAGCTCAAAGATGTGCATCAAGTCAAGTTAAACATTGAACCATTGACTTGTGCTAGTTTTCTAAATTATCCATATTTGAATTGAAGCTTATGAAAAAGCATATGTTTTTTGCTGGATGATTAGGTATGTCTACGTTTGGCATGCGATTACTGGGTATTGGGGTGGCATCAAACCCGGGGCTGAAGCGATGGAGCATTATGAGGTGTCGATGCGATATCCACTTGTTACTGATGGAGTTGCAGACAATGATCCTACATGGATTATGGATAACCTGACGATCAATGGGTTGGGGCTCGCCCATCCCGATAAAGTTTTCAAGTTCTATGATGAACTTCATAGCTATCTGGCAAAGGCTGGAGTGGATGGTGTGAAAGTGGATGTGCAAAACATCGTAGAGACCTTAGGAACTGGCTATGGTGGCAGAGTATCATTGACACGCCATTATCAACAAGCCCTCGAAGATTCGGTAGCTCGGAATTTCCCTGATAATGGATGCATCGCATGCATGAGTCACAACACTGACGGACTTTACAGGTATTATGGGTCTGGAAACTTGGATGTTTTTTGCTTGCTAGTAATTCTGCAGCTAGAGGTCTTGTTTTCAACCCTGCAGTTGTGAAAAGTGGGCTATGGGCATGATCTTAAAATGGAAATACGAAGAATGTATAGGCTGTAGGCCCTTTGTTTGAGGCTTGAACCCACCTTCACTTATTTCGGACTTGAAACTGTAACTTTCACCTCAAGTGTCTTTTTCTTGCGTTCCAAAGAAGGGTAAAGTCAAGTTTTCAAGTGGTCCTGTAGTGTGTATAAATTTTCACTACACCATCAATTTTGATGCCTCGTTATCTTGTTTTACAGCATCAAGCAAACCGGCATTGTACGAGCATCAGATGATTTCTATCCCAGAGATCCAGCTTCACATGCCATTCACATCCCATCGGTGGCATACAACAGCTTATTTCTTGGAGAATTCATGCAACCCGACTGGGATATGTTTCATGTATTTGGAATCCTTCCATAATGCTGTTGTATAGATTCTTCATTTCTTGATAATTGCATTCTAAACAAAGCTTTCTCGTCTTTTTGATCGAGACAGAGCCTTCATCCTTGTGGAGAGTTTCATGCTGCAGCTCGAGCTGTTGGCGGATGCCCGATATATGTGAGGTAAGTAAGGATTTGTATGTAGCTCAGGCACCGACATATATTTCTCCTATATTATGCCTGATCGATGGAGTATTAATGTTTGTAACATCTGCATATTAGCTTGTTTTAGGGCACAATGTTTTAGATAGCCATGCAATTAAGCTAATGTAGATATGCTACACTAGCTGTCTTATGAAACTTGAAGGAACAAGAAATTTGGGTGTTTTCCTTGTCTTGTTGATAGCCATAGCTATGTTAACCTTCGGCGAGGATTTAATCTGAAGCTTGATCTCTTTAGTGATAAGCCAGGGAACCACGATTTTGCCCTTCTAAAAAAGTTGGTCCTTCCTGACGGTTCCATTCTCCGGTGTGAGCTTCCTGGACGCCCAACCAGAGATTGTCTCTTTGATGACCCATCCAGAGATGGCAAAAGGTGAAGCCTTGAATTCGCAGTACATACAATACATCAACCATAGCAGGTCTTCCTTCGATCCAAAGTTGTGTAAATGCTAAGACGGATTTGCTGCTATTTGTTTTCTTGGGTTTGTCAAAAAACCGTTTTCGGTATAGCCTTTTGAAGATCTGGAACTTGAACAAACATACTGGAGTTATTGGGGTGTTCAATTGTCAAGGAGCTGGATGGTGCAAGGTAGAGAAGAAAAATGCTGTGCATGATGCAGATCCTGCATCAGTCAGTGGCACAGTAAATGCAGGGGATGTGAACTACTTGGGCAGAATAGCAGCAAAGGGGTGGAGTGGGGATTGTGCTTTCTATTCTCACAAGAGAGGTAAAAACCCTAATAAAACCCTAATAAAACCCTAATAAAACCCTAATAAAACCCTAATAAAAACCCTAATAAAAACCCTAATAAAACCCTAAACCCGGAAGCCTAAATGCCTCCAATCATCTATATGTTGCCTTGTTTAATGTTGTCTTTCACCCTATTCTGCTAATTCAAGTTTGTAATTTCAGGTAACCTTGTTTGCATTGCAAAGTGCTCTGCCCTGCCCATTCTGCTAAATGTCCTGGAGTATGAAATCTTCACAGTTTCCCCCATCAAGGTAAAATCATCTCCTTGAATACCATGTGGATTAATGTCCGCGTTGATAACGAAAATGCCGCTACATCATATGCATTTACAACATATATATATAGCTTTGTAGATGCAAAAATGCGCAGTTTTGAAACAAAATTTTGAACACTAAACCCCCTAAACTCTGAAAACCTTAAAAAACAAACCCTAAAGCCTGAACCTTTGATGTATATCCTGAACATTAATCTGGACCTATGTCTGAACTTGTAAGATCAGGCTATACATCCCTTATGTCTAGATTTGTACAGTGCCACATGCTCGAAACAAATCCTGAACATTTCAAGCATAAGCCCAAAACAAACCATAGCTTCTAAACCCTAAAAACTCCGAAACCCTCAAACTCTAAACAAACCCTAGATCCTAGACCTTCGATATATACTGAACTCTGATGATCTGAATCTATGTTTGAGCATATAAGATGTGGCTATACTTGACCATATATAAAAGTGCACATGCATATCCATATCGCTTCGTATATCATTGTTGTACATTATCTGATGACCCTGTCGATGGGCTCTTTTCGTGCTTCGCAGAGACTAGCAAGCTGTGGAGTAGACTTTGCCCCCATAGGCTTGCTCCACATGTTCAACTCTGGCGGTGCTATTCAGACGCTTAATTATCGAGAGGCTGATAATAACGAACAGTTGGAACAACACGAAGAGTCTGATGATGTTTGCGGCAATGGCAACTCATCGCCATCATCGTCGTCGTCTTCATCACCGGCAGTTGAGATGAGAGTGCGTGGGTGCGGAGAGTTTGGAGCATATTCCTCGGTTCGGCCCAAGCATTGCTTCTTGAACAAGCTCGAGTCGCCGTTCTCTTACGATGCTCCTTCTGGCCTTCTCAAAGCCTTCATACCTCAAGTAGAAGGCCTCTTGCAAGATCTCGTCTTCACGTTCTGATACAAGAAAATTTCAATACACACAAGCAAGTTTAGGCTTTACACACCATTTTACCTTTTTTTTTACACACCTAAACCCTAAAACAAAACCCTAATAACCCATACCATCCATCCATGCAAAGTAGTTCTATGATTTCTTGATGAGCCTTTGAAAACCACAAAAATATTCTTTTCCAAGGAGAAATTTATTCATTTCTTCGATTCTAGTATTTTTCTCAAACCATCTAGTTTTGATCGAACCGACAGCATTACACAATCTTGTCCATTGTATATTGTTCCTTTGTCACATTCAGCTGATTCAAGCAAATCCATTTATATAGCTTGGATTTGGCAAGCCTTATCCGTTCTTATGATGTAGAAAATGTCAATATGGCATAAAGCGTAATCCATCATACATCTCCTTGAATACATGTACTTGATTTCAATGTGAAGAAGAAGAGTGCGATGATCTCCTTGTGAACTAGAGGGATTCCCATCATTCCACCCAAGGAGCATATCATTACTCTGCCTCGGACCCAAAGAGTCGAAGACATACTAGCAACTGAACTAGAATGCTTGCAGAAGCATGTTATCATCTGTTGAAGTCTTGGAAAGAGAGCATCCAGAGGGGAACTCAGAGATCTTCAAGCCCAAATGCTAGATGATAGTGGAAAAAATTACTGACATTCAACTTCTTGCCAAAGGGTTCTATCAATTGCAATTAGAACAAGCAACTTCGGTACAAAGCTTGCTGAATTTGAAGTCTATTAATAGACTTGGTAAGTCTCCGACTTTTTCTTTATTCAATGGAAACATAATTTCAATGTTCAAGAGGCAATTAAAGAACAAGGGAAAGTATTGACGATAATTGCAGACTTCCCTAAGTTGACTTCATAACATCTGCCTTTGCTAGAAGACATGGGTAACCTAAAGAACCCTCTGCTCATAGATGCAATTGTAGTTAACACCAAGGATGTGGATAAGGGCAAAGATATTCTATTCATCCTCATGTATGCACGACGGCATGATGCCTCCAGGTCAGGAGGGTAATCTTTTCCATATTAACCTAAATCAGCTTGGAATCAAAGGAGAGAAGTTAATAGAACATATTGCCATTGCGGAATCTAGCAAAAGCAAACATTGAAAGGAAATGAAGATAGACAAATCCATCCTAGCAAAATTGCAAAGGACCCTTGGGACTCAGAGAAGTGAACTGTTTCTGAGCTCCTGTAGGGTGAATAAGAAAAAGTAAACCTTCTTATCATCATATCCCATGAAGGTCATCTCATGGATTGTTCAAGGATTCGGGGAATCGCTTTATAAGAGGTTTAAAAGATGCTTAAGATAAGAACTTAAGCCTTGTTTTGTAGGGGCCAAATGAATATTTTGATGTTATAGGAACATAATCTAATAAAAAACAAACAGCCAACTATGGCTCAGCTATGCTAGGGAAGTGGGAGCAATTTTGGTTGGAAGGACACGGAGAAAGGAATGTTAAAGGTGGAGTTTGCATGGCAATAAGACACCTATTGCAACAAGTAGTCATAGTCGATCATGATATTCTTTCTCAAGGTTGTGCGCAATGTGTTACTTCACCATGATCAGAAGACATATGGGTTTCTCGACATTTAACGCTCTAAACAAAGGTCCATATGAAAGAAAGATGCCATGTAGACGTATCACCAACAAAATTCCATGGGCTGATTGTTGGTGTGTAGGAGGTGATTTTAATATGATTGAGGCCCAAGAAGATTGAAAAGGGAGAAGCAAACAAACAATTCTTGGTGCTAAACTAGTAGCTTGGGACAAGATGAAATTTCAACTTCAAATAGAGGACTCCTAGAAATCCCCTTATTTCTTCAAAATGCAAGGTAGTCTAGACTTTTCGAGAATGGATCGACGCATTTAGGGGTCTAAATTGGTAAGGCTTGATTGAATATATGTGGGAAATAGTTGGATGCAGATGGGAGGCATGACACTACAAGGTATTGGTTTGTTTGCCATGAGTTTTGCCGCGAAAACTATTTTGTAAGACTTTAGAAAAGTCGCGGCAAAACTCGTGACAAATGGCATTGTCATTTTACCACGAAATTTTGCCGTGACTATATCTGGGCATATTTACGCGAGGAAATGCGGTAAGATACACGCCAATTTGCCGCGATTATTTACATAGTTGTTGCCACAACTATAGCTACAAACAATCTTGCATTTACCGCGAATATTGCCGCAAATATTTACGCGAGTATTGTTGCAAGTTTACCGTGAGTATTTCTGCTCGTTTACTATGAGAATTGCTGTTATTTTGCCGCGAGTATTGGTGCAAGTTGGCCGCCAATATTACTGCAAATTTGCTGCGAGTATAGCTACGAGTTTGCCGCAATTATTGTTGCAAGTTTGCTGCGAATATTATTGTAAATTTACCGTGTTGTCGCGAGTATTGCTGCAAGTTCGTCGCGAGTATTGCTGCAAATTTGTCGCGAGTATTGCTACACTTTTGCCACACGTATTGTTGGAATTTTGCCACGATTATTGTTGCAACTTTGCCGCGACTATTGTTGCAAGTTTGCAATGATGTTGTTGGAAAGTTGATGCAATTTTAATGCAAACTAGATGCTTATTTACAACAAAAATCAATTGTTTGCTAGATGTTCTAATGCTTAAAATTTGTTGGTTGAGTGTTAGAATGTTCGGTAATTAGATGAATATTTTAATTTATAATTAAAATAGATTAGAGTAGAGATCTCAAATTAAAGTATAAAATATATATTAAAATAAGAAAATTCTAAAATTATAATAGAAGTAAAGTCTGTACAAGCTAGACAAAAAACCAAAAAACTAAGGAGAAGCACCATACCCACTAGGATTATTATCGTCGTAAATATTTAACTCTAGTGACAAATGACCAAACCCAAGGTCGGTGTGGGTCGCCTCAGTGTCAGCTGATGATGATGTGCCGCTTTGCTCAGGGTTTTGCTTGAGTTCTTGAGAATCCGCTACACCGTTGCCTGCCTCCAAATTTACACTGGTGCCTGACAGTTTCGGTTGTATCCCCAAACCTAGGATCAACTGGTCGTCCGTGATCACTCCGAGACTTCTGAAATACATCCATGATTCTCTTCATGGATGCAACCGATGACGTTCCTTGTCTGGATATGGTGGCCAACGACCAATGACCTTCATCTACACAAAAACAAGAGAATTAATCAATTTAAGTTATTTATAAAATGAATTAATAATATATTAAAGTTCATAATTTTAATTTATACAGATACTTACAAACTCTGCCCTGAAAGTCGCAACACCTCCACTACCCTATCTCGGGGCAGACCTTGTATTGATTTGGGTCGTGCGTGGAGCAACATGTCGAGCAGAACGTTCCGATGCCCCTCGTGCTAAGGCTACCCTCCACTCAGTATCGTGAACGTTCTGGGGCCGCCATCTAATCGTGGTGGTAATCCAACTGCCTCTCGGTCTACTACTGCCTGAGCAGCTCTCGTGTAGTCGCTTCGACGATTTGCGATATGCCTGAGTATGGTTTGACGAAGCTAAACTGAGCTTACTGCTAACTGCTTGGGCATGGGGCACCGACTGTGAAATGCAGATATTATCTGCTCGATTACCACATCTCTGTATGTTACGGGGTTGTAGACATTCCGGACATGTACTATCACGAGCTCAAGGAGGTATCGACGCACGCCTCAACCAGAGTGATCCGTGACGATGCCACCACTGTCATCGAGGGTGTAAAATAATTGGCCGACATCGTGATCATGACTAGCTCGATCGCTTCCTGAACCGGTGACGTGGGCGCTCCTATCAACATCATCATCTCGTCCGTAGCACCCACAACGTCCATGTCCACGTCCCGAACCATGGGAGGCGGGGCTCGCACGTGCAGATGATCCAAGATTTGATCTAGTCTAACTTGGGGCAGGGCTCACGCGAGTCGATGAGGCCGAGACTGATCCAAGAGACGTCATCCGCGGGGTGGTGCCGGTCCGAGGCCGAGTGTATGGGGGAGGTATAGTTGGACTCCTTACAGTGAAGTCCGTGGACAGGTGATGGTGCCGCTACAGGTCGTGTCGCAGGACAACCTGAGGGCTCTCTCGTGGGGTTGGCCTACCTAGGGGCGTGCTCCCAACTGTTTGGGGTGTGGCGATAGGAGGAGTGGTCGCCAAGCTTGCATCAAATGACCTTTGCCAACCCCTCACTAGTGGGACTGGAGGTGGAACCATATATGGTCCCATCTCCTCTAGTGGTAGCATACCACCAAAGTGTTGCGACATTTGATGCTGTCATTCTCTCATAGCAACATGATAAGTTTGTCACTTAGTCTCCAGTGTAGGTGGAATTGGTGATCTATCAGCCATCTATCCATATTTTCGGGATAAAAATAAACAAACATCCATGATTATAGCAGGTTTATAGAGGTATAATAGTCCTGAACCCTAATTCACAGCAAATTAACCTTAATTCCAACAAATTTGTCTGAAATTGACAATCTCCACAAATTTCGACGTTTAGGGTTTCCAAAATTCCCTAAATTCCTCAAATTTCACAAATTTCCTACAAATGTAGGGTTTGGGGTTTCCCAAATTTCACAATTCACAACAAATTTCTAAATATTTCAGAAATTCTTCTAATATTCACAAAATGGGGGAATTCCCCCAATTCCAACAAATTCCAACAAATTTGTATGAAATCGACAATTTCCACAAATTTCGACGTTTAGGGTTTCCAAGATTCCCTAAATTCCTCAAATTTCACAAATTTCCTACAAATTTAGGGTTTAGGGTGCACTCGTCCGATTTGTCAATGCAAAAAGGGTGGACCCAATGAGTCCAAAGACAACCTAACTAGAAGCAGTAGAGGCAATGTGTCTTCTCGAGGATACCTTCCCCCGATCCATTCTCACTAGTTAGGTGCACTTGCTAGTCCATATTATCCATGATATGGCGATATGCGGCCAGTTTCCAGCAGATGGATGTTTTTCTTAGAGTGTTTTATGAAAACGTTCAAGGATTCTATGAGATAGAATGCTCGGTTAGAAAGTAGCATGAGTGAAGGGTGGTTGATCCAAGAAGGCATAGTGTTCATCTCATAGTATTTAGATGAGACTGATTTGTCGTTGCCCCACCCCTTTTCAATTCGACATTCGATGTCGGCAATATTGGACGTGAGAGAAGAAGATGGACCCATCGTCATTCCTCAAGGGATGGGCCGTAGTATCAATTTAGGGTGGAGCTTCTTTGAAGACGAATTACAACTTTTGTATCCTAAACACACAGGTTATGAGAGCTTGGGTGGACAGGTACCATGTAGCCCTACTATCCATTGAGTGTGAGCACGCTCACATCTGTCATGAGCTTTGGAAACAGAAGTATGCTAGAAAAATATCTCTTCTTCAGTGGTTGATGATTCATATGGCCACAATAGTAGGAGAATGGGAAGACTAGATACGCCATGAGCCAGATTGCCATAGATATGGATTTTCGAATGAATCTCAAGCTCATTGCTTTTGGGATTTTCGTGTTTCTACATAAAGTTGGTTGACAATATCTGTATTATGGCTCTAATTGGCACAAGTGGCACTTTTACACGGGGAATATTCTTATGGGCATTCCTCAATGAAAAGACAAGTTTATGGATAGTAAAATTAGAGGGTGTTATATGGTCAAAGACTTTACCAAGATTCAGATATATCAGGTCTAAGCAAGGAATAGATGACTCAAACCAATTTAAGTTAGTTTGTAGTCTCATCGTATGATACATTTGGCATGATAAGTGTAGAGCACCGTTTGAAAGCTACCAAGTTCCTCTGGCAGAGATGATAAAAACCTCATTAAAACTATGTTTCTAAACTAAACATAAGCAAACAATTTGCTACTTACGATTGTAGGGCCTATGTTGATGGAAGCAAGAGACTTAGTGGAAGAAGGGAAACTAATTTATGCGCAATCCTTTATCTTGGGAGAAAATGACCAACCATTTGTAATAATTATATGAGACAATTGGATGCTTCAATTGTGTTGTAGCTTATCTCCAAACAATACATGCCTTAAAAACTAAACTTTAAGAACCAATCAATTTGGATTGCCATGGTATGCTGTAGTGGATCCTAATAACCAAGGGGTTAGAATCCCCTTGTGGTATATGATGCGTACAATTAAGCTAGGATTCGGACATGAGAAAATAAATTTATAAATGATAGTATTGGAAGGATAAGCAATGTGTGACCGAATGCAACTGTAATTGATAAGTCCTAGTTAGAATTCAATGGAATTAAAGTGGTGACAAAAAATGGTTAGAGGATCCATCAAGTGGGAATATCGAAAATAATATTCAAACTCAGACACATTGCAAAATATTATTATGCTCATTCTATGTGAAAAAGGCTTAGGCAGACTACTTACTCCCAAAAGTGTCTTTAGATAAAAGAAATCACTTGTATATGTTGATGGGCCGGCCGTTTAATGCAATGTTCAACTGAGGAGGGTACTTTTGACTACTTTATATTTAACTATGATTACTTCTTTGGCCAAAGTTTGGTCAACTCACTATGACTAGAATTTGGTTGACTCTCTTTTTACGGAAGAGTGGACACAACTAATATTGTGGAAAGACATTTACATTTCATCAATTACATATCTCTAAAAGGTTAAGCTAATCGTTTCATTTTATGATTACTACATACATTGGTTGGTGATAATATGATTGGTAGCTATCCAAATAGAATAATTTTAGAGTGCTACATACAAAAGCAAGAGCTTTGTGATTTAGGCCGGTTCTTACCTAGAGCAAATAGAACTATTGAACAAAGAATCTGAATAATGCAAGCAATGGCTCTAGTTTCTCGTTATATGGACCCTAGTACTGTTGTGGTGTTTGATTATTTGAGAATGTTGTTCTCCATTCAAAGTATATCAAATGCAACGGTGTGGTATACTATATCAACCCAAAAAAAATATCGTGATTGTCCAGATAAGTACACATGCAAACATATTATGGGAGTTATCTTACTAATAGAAAGGCATATATTTGAACTTCATGCTTCACTATCGATTACTATGATACCCTCAAATAGTTTTGTCATAAGTGAACCAACCATTATTTATTAGAAATAAGTGATGGGAAGTTTTTGGTGAGGAGCAAATGCAACTATTGTTGGCTGTGGGGTTCGAACCCACGCGCACTTGAGTGTGCAGATGATCTTAAGTCACCCCCCTTAACCACTCGGGCAAACCAACTACCAATTATGTTAACAATTTAATAATACCCATTTGTTGTAGAGTGGTATAACATTTTAGATTCATAGGTTATCTATTCTAACTCCTGGTAGCTAGGGCAAATCCCCTTATGAATATGCTTGTCGAACAAAGGGACAATGTGAAATATATGCCTATTTTGATCATATTCGAGACAGTTCTCCTGTAAATATAGACGTATATAATGAATCTAAAGAATCAAGAAAGAAATTAGAGATACAAGGGGCATACCTAGTTTGAAATTAACTTCACATCCATTTGTTCTTGAAGAAACTATAATTGTTCTCCCAAAATAACCTTGGTCGTCATATTTGCGACATTGTTAGTCATGGGGATTTTCTCTAGGTTGATTATGCAATCCTGAACAAAGTGAGATCTAATTTCGATGTGCTTTGAAACGTTTGATGCTCATATTCTTTGCAAAGGCAATAACTCCCTAGTTTTCATTGAGCATGGTTGGAGTCCAATTTGGGTCCACCTATGTGGGCTAGTTTGCAGAGCCAAAGTGCTTTCTTGGTTGCAATGGATGCAAATACATACTTCAATTGTACAAGTAGTTGTGCAATCTTGAAGCTTCTACCTGATCCATGAGATGGTTCCACGCTTGAATTTGAAGAAATATTTGGATATCAATAATTGGTTGCTAAATTAGGTCGTGTTATCTGAGTTGGTGTTGCTAACTGGGCCTTAGGTTCTGTTTCCTACGAATTAGATGTCATGATCTTGTGTGCCAACTAGATATTTGAATATATATTTGAGTGTTGGTCGGTCAAGATTATGCATAAATTTGCTTATGATTACTACCGCATGTGATATCTTTGGCCATATCACAACCATAACATACGTCAATGAGCTAACAATAGGAGCATATGATGTCAACTTCATATAGGCCCCCTCTGAACCGGATATTAGGTAGTTGTTTCATGACAATAGAAAGTTGGCAATAGAGAGAGAGAGAGAGAGAGAGAGAGAGAGAGAGAGAGAGAGAGAGAGAGAGAGAGAGAGAGAGAGAGAGAGAG
>JBBBWG010029666.1:4432-52105 GCA_037176905.1 Azolla pinnata
GTTGGCTCCATCTGATCAGTAGTTGAAATCAAATTCATTCGGGCATTTGGAAGTGCTTTGAATCGTCGAACATCTTGTACAACATCGATTAACAGATTCGATCCGCTCTTTGCGTTACACATATCGGCTCCGATCAGCGGCTCGATCTTCGATCGGTCTTTTGGAGAAAGATTGATTTCGCTTTGCCCATGTTTTTGCCATGGAAGCTTCCGAGGAAGGAATTCATCAGGAGCGAGTGGGGGGTAGTTTTGCAAATAGTTAAAATGTGGGGCTAGTTTTGTAAATACATGAATCCTTTTGAAGAAGGGGAAAAGAAGAAGAAGAAGAAGAAGAAGAAGAAGAAGAAAACGCAGAGAGCCTGCAGGAGCTATGGCGATGGAGAGCTCGCAGCAGAGAGCAGGCGCCATGGCGATGCAAGCGCCTCCATCGCAACAGCTGCAGCAGCAGCAGCAGCAGCCGCAACAGCAGTCTCAGCCGCAGCTACACCCACAGATGCATCATCCCAGTCATCTGCAGCAGCAGCAGCAGCAGCAGCCGCCTCCATCACAGATTCAACCGCAGTTGCATCCGCAGACCCATCATCCAAATCCTCTTCAACAACAGCATCAGCATCTGCAGCAGCAGCAGCAGCAGCCGATGCAAGCACCGTCACAGCTGCAGAATCCATCTCCGTCGCAAGGTACGCCTCCTCAGCCCATCTCCGCCTCCTCTTCGGCGCTAGCATCTTCCGCAAACGCGAAACGGGGCCCGCAGACGAAGCTCCTGCCCCCAGCTCGCCCGGGGCCGCCGGGGAGCTCGCCTTATGCCGGATCTCACAACATGACGGGGATCGCTGGAAACGCCGCGGGAGGGAGCGTAGCAGCAGCGGGGAATTCCTTCAAGACAGGCGAAGTTACCCCTGCCTCGGCCACTCGAGGCCGGAAGGCAGGCACTCAGAACAAGAGGAAAGCTGGGCCCGATCAGAAACCGCTGCCTGATCGAGTCACTGCTCTTCTCCCCGAATCTGCGCTCTACTCCCAGCTCCTCGAGTTCGAATCCCGCGTCGATTCGAGCCTCGCCAGGAAGAAGCTCGACATCCAAGAAGCCCTCAAGAACCCCCCTCGCGTCCAAAGGATCCTCCGCATCTACATCTTCAACACCTTTGCGAACCAGGCCCCGAACCCTAACCCTAACCCTAACCCTAACCCTAACCCTAGCAACAATGCCTTCCATGGAGAGCCCCCCTCTTGGACGCTCCGCATCATCGGCAGGATCCTCGAAGATGGGGTCGATCCCGAGGCGTTGCTCGCCGCCAAGCCGAATGCGAACAACAGCAGCGTCAGTAACAGCAATAGCAACGTGTCTTCAGGCCCGAAATTCTCCTCGTTCTTCCGTCGGATTACGGTTCAGCTCGATCCGGCGCTCTACCCGGAGAATAGCACCATTGTTTGGGATGGAGCTCGAGCTTCCGCGCATGTGGAAGGGTTCGAAATTAAAAGGAAAGGGGATAAGGAGTTCACGGCTACGATAAGGCTGGAGATGAACTATTCACCGGAGAAATATAAGCTCTCGTCTCCGCTCACTGAGCTCCTCCGGATCGAGGTCGATACGAGACCGCGCATTTTAGCGGCCCTATGGCAATACATCAAAGCGAAGAAGCTTCAAGATTCCAGCGATCCCTCGATGATTCTATGTGATCCTGCCTTGCAAAGGATCTTTGGTGATGAGAAGTTCAAGATCTCGGCCATCTCCCAGAAGATCAGCCAGCATCTGCTTCCCCCGCAGCCTATTCATCTGGAGCATCGGGTGAAGGTCTCAGGCCATAGCCCTGCTGGGAAAGCCTGCTATGATGTAGCAGTGGATGTGCCAGTTCCCTTGCAGAAGGAGATGAATTCCTTCCTGGCCAACCTGGAGAGGCACAAGGATATAGACATGTTCGATGAGACCATCCGCACAGCGATCAAGAAGATACATGAGCATCGCCGCAGGAGGGCATTCTTTCTCGGATTCAGCCAATCTCCCGTGGATTTCATCAACACTCTGATTGCATCGCAGAGCAAAGATCTGAAGGTGGTTGCAGGCGAAGCAAGCCGGAACGCAGAGAGAGAACGGCGCTCGGATTTCTATAACCAGCCGTGGTATTTTTCTCTCTCCTTTCGTGCCCCATCTCTCTTTTAACATATAAAAAAGGATGTTTGCGTTGGGACATTTTTCCATTTCGTCACTGAATGAATGGATAGTTTATGTTCAAGCATGTTAGATTGGATGCCATATCCATGAGTAAGAATGCGATGCAAAGGAATTTCCTTCCTCTCGAGGACTAAACCTTGTAAATAGGGATCAAGATTAGGTTCTGGATCTCAAGCTAGAACATTAATATCGCTTGTTTTGCTCCATCTCTCTTCTATTGTAGAAACTGCTGGGGTTTCGACATTTTCTTGTTTATGCTCTCTCCTTGCACCATAATGCTATGTCAAACATTTTAGATTGTTTGGTATATCCCACACAAAATGTAAACCTTGGCAAGGATAAATCTTAATTTCTGGATCTCAAACGAGTACTGAAACCATTATAACTAAGAAAGGAGAATGGCATTAGCGAGCCTCCGAGCTATTGATGTAGCTGACTCTAGATAAACGAGGTATGGCTGACTAGAAAACTTTTGGTATAATATCAGCCTCCAGCAAGTAGGGTTGAGTACAACCATGTGATCGAGAAGGAGAACAGGAAGCCATGACCTGGCCAGTTTAGGGTTGAAGAGGGAAGCAAACAGAAGTCATGAACATGAAAGCACAGGAGAACTCCAAAAAACCACAAAAGCTTAATTTTTTAGTTTTACAATGAAACTGATCTCTGAAATCAGGGAATTATGCGGAAATGATTTTTGTACATGCTGAAAATTATGTTTTAAAGTTATGGTTGGCTATATGTCTGTATGTATTCAACGTGATTCTATGTTTTTTCTGCAACCAGTTTCCATCCAGTTCAAGCTATTGAATAGGTTGAAGCTCGGTCGCATGTACTTATTTCACTTGATTTCAATCATATCTGTCCATTAAAATGTCACATAGTTTCTCTTGGAAGAATGTGAGGAAATGATGGATAGCTATGGTTGTTCCTAGTTCATGGGTATCAAAAAGCAACTCTTGAAAGCGAGTCCTGGGTTATGTAATGATTATGTTTGGTTTGAATGTGCACACTTACTTTTGAGCTATAATCAAGATTGTGGATATAGAGATATTCCCAGGATTGTGGCAATGATTGTCATGTTTAATAGGGTCTCCTTGGCACACATAATCAATCAATAAAACATATGCCAAGCTGTGATCACATTCCAAAGACTCATCTTGTGTATTTGTTTCTAAACTTTTTTCCAGGGTTGAAGATGCAGTCATACGATATTTGAATCGACGTCCAGCAGCTGGTTTGGATGCTGCTGGAAACGCTTGAAAAAATGTTTCATGAACATGCTATGCTGATTGCGATGATGATCATCATTGTCAAGGCGTCATATGGGGCTGATTCTTTCATAGTATCAGCTGCGGTTCAGAATATCCTTTGCCTTGTTATTTTTCTTCTCGGCTTTTGAAGAAATCAAGATTGATTAGCATCGGATGCAGATCATCAAGGCTTCATTTTTTGTTGCTGATAAAGTCATTCTCAGCTAATCACAGATGGAGAAACAAAGGCTGTGGTGAATGGTGTGCTTTGGTTAGAGAGGCTGTCTAAGAGGATCATGTTGATGCCTCGGGTGAGCTGTTTATTATGAGTTGATACATCCTGAGTGCTCGATTGCACAGTCAAAATGTAGATGTAATGCTGCTATATGCTACAATTTGATTGCTACACAGTATAGGCAATATGTAGGTAGGATCTAATTTAGTAATCCTCTGGGCAGGCATGCTGGATATGTGTAAAACCATTGATTCGGTTGGTTTCAAAACTGTGTTGTAACCGTGTGATAACTTCGTTGCAGTGGTAAATCGTTCGACGCTAGATATTGTGGGATGCATCATAGTTGGCATGTTTGATGCCTATATATGAGTTTTCACCCTGGTTGCGTTTGATCAAGAAACATCTCTTTTCCTTGCTGTAGCTATGGAGTACATGAACCTGTTGTTTCGTAATTTATAATGATGATGCGATATAGTGTTTGTAACACGAGATTTTGATGCGGAGGATTGATGGAGAACTTGTCAGTTCATTCATTTCAGTTTACTAACACCATGGTTCTATGTATGATAGGCATGATCAGAAAATCAGAGTCAAAGTTTGCTGTGCTTGAGAATTCTGTTGTTTGATAGAGATGCATGATGGATAACTGAATTACCTACCATCCAAACCTAGGCCATGCAACTACAAACACATGCTGATCAACATCTTGAGGGCACTTGCAAGTACGAATTGCACAAAAATTGCTCGAATCATCTAATTATGAGCCACGATTGTGAATCTGTAATTGCAAACATGTTGTCGTCTCCACTTCTAAGACCGTGTTTAGAGCCCTCTGTAAGAGGAAAGAATTTGTATTGGCATGGCATGGAAAAATCCCATTGTAGGAGTGACAGGGGTATGGAAATGAATAATGGCAATCTCTTCCATGTTTCGTGAAAGTTTTCATGTTTCTGGCTGCTATTTACACACAACTACAATCTGTACTCTGGTTTGCTCTGCTCTCTCGCTAGGCTTCCCTTTTCTTCTCTGGATTGGATTCTAAAGTATGTTTCTTTGCCCTGCTCTGTTTCATTTCACTTTTTTTTTTCGATTTTCTGCGCTCTGATCCATCATTTCCACCCCTTATTTCGATCTCTGTTTCCTTTTTCCTTTTTTTTTTTTGTATTGAAAGTGTTGTTGGCATCCACTTGGTTCCTGTCATTGCCACGAATACTGCGAACTCTGTGTGATTTCTACGGTTCATGCTAAGTTTCTCTGAATCAGAGCTATTCTGCTCTGTTCCATTCTATGTTTGTCTCATTTTGTGGATTTTGCCTTTGTCAGAAAACACAAATTGCTGCTATGAAAGAGATGGGTCTTCTTGCAAGAGGTGCAAATCTTCCCTTTGTATCTCAAAAATTTTGTTTTTTAGTAAGAAAATAGAAGTCCCAGCTAGAAGAAAGTGAGTTGTACAAGTCAAGGAAGTTTTATACCAGAATGACTATTCTCATTGAAATGGAAGAGAGCGTGAATTTTTCCTCTGTACAAATTAGTCTTTTTGATGTTCGTCTGTATATATGTCATATAATCATAGAGATTCCCTCTATGGAAGCCAGATGTTAGTCTAAACTGCCTCTCTCCTTTCTTTGAAGGCTAGGTGCTAGTGGTTTAAAAATTATTTATGTTTAAATTATTTCTTTCTTGTGTCAATGCTTGGTTTTGTAGGTTTTCGTAGAGTGAAACATTACAGAATCATGCCTAAATCTGATACCTACACATGGTCACACTCACAAGCATTGAGCCAACCTTCAATAACTCGGCGAGATGCAACTATGCACTCGCATCAAAAGTCAAATATTAAGTGCTCATTTGGGCTCTTACAGCAAACCAGGCACCATAGCCAACTGTCAAAATCTGCCAAAGTATGTAAAGATACACGATTTGCAAGCATTTGTGATGAAGACATTGTAGAACTGGGAAAAATTGTTGGAGATAAAGGCATATTTACTGATGAATCTTATCTGGAATCTGCAAATACTGATTGGATGAGAAAATATGTCGGGAGTAGCAAGGTACTACTCCGTCCGAAGATTACGGAACAGGTTGTATTACGAGCTATTTCTTCTCTGTAATAGTAAGCATTTTGTGTATCCGAAAATTTTGAAATACCCTGTGAGTTCTTAATCTCCTCTAATGCTGCCGGATTTTTGTTATTAGTCTTTTAAATGCCCTATTTAGGATCTTCAATGATGTGAAGATACCAAAAATATCAGTATGAGCATTGCCAATATTTTAGGATGGTGTTTCCTTGCGCATGCTGATGTAACTTTCAATAAACAGATTTCTATGACTGGAGCATAAGTTACATTTATTCCTGTCTTCAATTCCTTCCTGGCATCTCACATGTGATCCTGCGATTATCTGGTCGTTGTTGGCTGTGTAAATACTTGGTAGTGGCACAGTCAGGGGCTTGGCCCCATCCATAGATGGTAAATCAGGCTCGTGCAAAATTACAAAGCTACATATCTGTCTGTTTCTTTCGGAACACTACCACTTCCACCTTGTACTCATGCTACTTGTGCTAAAGCTATGCATAAGGTGGAAGTTTCACCATTAAGAATCCGCATTCTGGATTGTACAAGGTTCATGGTGCTGAAATGCTTTTATTTACTGACATCAGTCCTGTGCAGTGTATGTTTTGTAGTGTACTATTAATCAATTGAGCTGAAAACCCACAAAATAGCAAAGAGAAACTATACGAAGTGCTGAGCAGACACTGATAGTGATTAGCTGGAGTTATATGATAATGTCATAGAGTGGCACTGTCGTCAGCCAAAGTTCATGCTACTGAAATTGTTTATTCACCAACATCAGTTCTGTGCATTTTTTCTTTAGTAGTATACTGCTATTCAATGTGAGTTGAAAACCCACAAAATAACTAAAAGAAATTTACAAGTTGAGTAGATGTTGATGTTATTAGAAGCAAAATGTGTTTTTAATGAAAACTCGAAGCTATTTTGGATGATATTTGTCCTTCATCCATTGCACATTGAGTGCTGACGTATATAAATATAGTATTTCTGCAGACATCTCAGATCCTTAGCTATTGTAATTCAAGAAAGCTAGCAGTTGTTCCACAAGGTGGGAATACCGGTCTTGTTGGTGGCAGTGTGCCCGTATTTGATGAGGTATGTATGACTTATTTATAATATTCCTGAGATGCCTTTCTAGATTCCTTTTTTATTTCACCAGAATTACCTTTCGACACTTGCAGATAATTTTGAGTCTTAGTGCAATGAATAACATTATCTCATTCGATGAGGTTCGGTCTTTGTCTGAAACTTCTCAAATTTCTTTTTCTCCCTGCATTCTCTACATATGCATATCATTAAGTTTTTTGTGATCACATCCCAGGTGAATGGAATTCTTGTTTGTGAAGCTGGTTGCATACTAGAAATCTTGGACCTGTATCTTGCAGATAAAGGGTAGGTAGTAGAGCTGAATCAAGTGAGAATCTTCCTTTCAATGCAGCAGAATTTCATCACAGTCTATTCTTTTAAGATGAAAAGAAGATGCTTCCTTCATGTAGATTGAGGACTGATTACAAGATTGAATGTCTTTTCTCAAGATTTATGATGCCTCTCGATTTCGGTGCTAAAGGGTCTTGTCAAATTGGAGGAAACATATCAACAAACGCTGGTGGAATCCACCTCATACGTTATGGTTCATTACGGGCAAATGTTCTTGGTCAGTTACTAGACATGTTTCATCACGGCTGTTGTACTTTACATGTTATTCATTTCTTGCATCTGATATCTTGCAATCATTTGTGCCAATGGGTACTGACTGCTTAGTTTATCCCATTCTGCAATCTCACCTATTTATCGGAATGCTTCCTGGTGCCTTAGGCTAACAAATTAACATGCCTGTGGGACATATCTTTGGAGTCGGCCTGCCTTCCTGAAGTTTTTGTACAGATTGTGTTCTCTTGTAAACAGTGCTTTTGAAATGCAAGCTTAGCATTTCTTCATAGGGATCATCAAGGTAGACTTTGAACTGTGGCTAATATGCAACTGGCCTCATTCTTATTGTTGCTTCAATAGCCTCAATGCCACGTTGTCCTCCTGCTCACTCAAGTCTTTCCAGAATTCGGGTTCATGCCACTCATCTGTTTCCGTGGTTCTTTCCATGTGTCAAGATTATCTTCCCACCATAACAACCAAGGAAAACCTGCAGCATTCCACTCTCTGAAACCATGGAAAAGGCTATTTAGAATTGTATGGTGATTCTATCATTCTCCAAATGTTTTATGCTAGCAATGCATTGGCATTAACGTAGAAGGATAGATGTGCAGATCTGATAAATCAGTAAGGATGTAAATAAAGAGAGGTGTCTTATGTGTGCTGATCTGGAAAAAACAAAAGCATCTACTTAGTTAGCTCTGTTTTAAGCATGTACTAGCCATGGAACCTCTAATCTTGTTTTGGGCATAATATAAATGGTTCCAATAGACATCTTCAGTGGTTATTGGTAATCACACGTGATTGTGATGGAAAAATGGCTTAGGTTGACAGCAAAATCTGGGCATGCTCTATTGAATATTGATTTTTTGGAGGCTTTTCTTTCATCTAGGCCTTGAGGTTGTTCTTGCTAATGGAGAGGTGATGGATGTGCTGAGAACTTTGAGAAAAGACAACACAGGGTATGACTTGAAGCAGCTTTTTATCGGTACAACCCTTGACCATACCGCCAATGTAATCATGTGCTCAGAGTGAATGGACCAGACAGTCAAGTTAAATCAAAATTTTTCTGTTTTGAAGGTGCCGAAGGTACATTAGGTGTAGTGACCAAAGTATCGATATTGACTCCCACGAGGCTTTCCTCAAAGAATGTGGTTTTTCTCAATTGTGAAAATTACGTGAACTGCCAGGTACTTTTTCTCTGGAGTTTGATGTACCAAGAGATGGAAGAATGAGCATAGTTATGAAAGATCTTATTAGTAATGACTGTGGCCATTTGTTGATATATACCTCTAGAAAGTCTTAAAGGAAGCCAAGAGCAGGCTCGGAGAGATCCTTTCGGCTTTTGAATTTGTGGACAGGCCTGCATTAGAGATGGTAACTGCCCATTGTTCTTCTTATTGCATTGTAGTGTTGGAAACCTAATATAGATCTAAAAGGAGATGGGAACTTTCTAAACTATTGCTGCTGAGCTCTTTGTTTCTCCAGAAATCCCCATGGCCGGTACTGCTAACAGAACAAATGGATGGGTCCAATGATTTCTAGAGATGGATCAATAGTGGGGCATTTAGGGAGATGGTGAAAATTTTAGGTCAGATGACCAAAAGGAAGAAAAACTTGGAGGTGTAGAGAGTGTTTCATGAGCATCTCAAATAGAGAACTGAGAAGGAGATACAAGATCAAGATTTTTAGCATTCAAACTAGAAAAAAGAGAGACAAGATTGTAGGTTAATTCTGGTAGAGTATCAAAGGTTGTGAACTGATAATTCAATTACTATATGTGGATGTCATTCCGCTCAAGATTCATCAATAATAAAAGTATGGGACATTTTATGATATGAGGGTAAGATTCCCTTGAAGATGCATATGTAGTGAAAGAAAAGGGGTATGGGGATAAAGGCCTGGGAGATGCAGATGGTTTCTATTTTTTCATGTCAATTGGATGTTCAAGTCAATCATGCTAATAAGAATCAGCTCATGGTAACTCTACTAAAGGCATTAAAACATCTGGATGGTGCCCGGGATCCTCTACCAGGCTCGAGGCAAGGCTTCTATCTATTGATAGAGACCACTGGAAGCAACCAGAATCATGACAGGTCTGTGAATGTACACAATGTTGGTCATCTCATCTCATCATCTTTTGCCCTTTTATCTATTGATTGAACAGAATACATCAAAGTATGTTTTCCTTTTACTTAAATCACAAGAATTATGAACAGACGGTTTTTACATCTTCGGATTTTTTACAGTTGTATGATCTTACTATGATGGTATCTCACTATCATGATGATGATAAAAAATGTATACAGAAGTTACTAGGATTATCAATTTTCTGGGAAGGAGAACCTCTTTCTTTTCCATATTTAAATCTCTGAGTTACTTGACATTAGTAGTTCAGAGATATCAACATAAAATGTACAAAAAGCAAAATCAGATGCTTTTAGTTTCATGCTGAGCAGGGAAAAACTTGATGCCTTTCTCGAGGTTTGCATGGAAAGTGGTCTAGCATCAGATGGAGCAGTCGCTCAAGATAGTCAGCAAGCTGCATCATTTTGGCGCCTGAGAGAAGTAAATGAGCAAATCTTATTACCGTCTGTCTTTTCTTTGTTATTCCTTGTGTTGATCTGCATTCTAGGTCATATCTTTTACGATTTTATTGCAGTTTAATAAGGTTCTGAAGCATTAACAGTCTGATTCAGTTGTGGGGAGGCTTAATCAAATTTGAACCGTCAAAGTATTTTGGGAATTAGAGAAAACTGAACCAAACCATGAATCCACAAAGCCGAACCAAATCGACCCATTTCAGCTGGTTAAACCACTTAAACTCCCTTAAACTCTGAAACTGCTGTTTCAGACTTTCTGAACTGCAGCTTTGAACCATTTAAACTGTGATCTCAAACTGTTTAAACTGAACTGCTAAATTAAATCTGAAACCTGAGCCAACGCTAACCTAATTCGACCGGCTACAAAGCCTAACCTGAAATCTAAACTGAACCGTATCAAGTTTAAACTGTGAAGCTGGGTTTTCTTGTTTGGAATCAGCTCAAACCAAACCATTATCTATTCTTTTATGCAAGTAAGATGTTACTGCAGGGTATCACTGAAGCCTTGTCAAAAGAAGGAGCAGTCTATAAGTATGATCTCTCAATACCGGTACCCCAGTTGTACGAGATTGTGGAGGATTTACGAAAGCGATTGGGTTTGTTCCATCTCGGGCATTCCTTGCTTTTTCCATATCGTTCTTTTTTGTTTTTTTTCTCCTTTGAAAAGTTAAAGCGATTGGGTTTGTTCCATCTCCAGCATTCCTTGCTTTTTCCATATCGTTCTTTTTTGTATTTTTTCTCCTTTGAAAAGTTAAGAAAGTGATTGAGTTTGTTCCATCTCCAGCATTCCTTGTTTTTTCCATATCGTTCTTTTTTGTTTTTTATTTTCCTTTCATTTTTGGGCCTTTTGTGTTAAAACATTGAGAAGTATGTGATCGATTTTGCCTTTGGATATGTATATAGGGGATTCGGCAACTGTCATGGGTTATGGACACCTTGGCGATGGCAACCTGCATCTAAATGTTTCGACCCCGAGATATGATGAGAAAGTAAAAACCATAAATCCTAGGTCCCAAATCCTAGATATTGAGACCCTTTGACAATCTAGTTTAAGGTTTTCTTTCCTTATAAAAAGCATCCACAACATGGCTTTCTTTTTTGCATTTTGACAAAGATTTTGGCACAAATCGAGCCGTTTGTGTACGAGTGGACAGCCTCTCGGAAAGGAAGCATTAGTGCAGAACATGGGATTGGCTTTATGAAGGCCAATGCCATTCATTATAGCAAACCCAGCGAAGCGGTAAGTTAATTCTATTGTTTTAATGATACAATGCGAGTCATTAAGATATCTGTCCATATATTTATAGACAGATAGACAGCCCTTCATTCTATTGTTTTTGTGGTTCCATTTTGAAGCCTCCTTTTTATCAGTTCTTTTTTTAAGATAACGGATGTTTGTTTTGTTGGTGTATAGTTGAAAATGATGGCAAAATTGAAAAGGATCTTTGATAGCAATGGGATCTTGAATCCATACAAGGTTCTGCCAACTTCGGCCTTTGGATGAACACACGGAGAAGAAAAGAAAAGGCCATGGTTTTTTGGATCCACGGCGAATTTACTGCGAGGAAATGAAATGTCTCGTGCTCTGCAATCGATGAATGTCTAAATTGGTAGGTGATATTGAGGTTTCCGATTGGAAGATTAGAATGGCCCAATTTGTCAAGTTAGACTTTGTGATGTCGTAGACACAAATCAAGTTCAAACTGCAATAATGTATAGATCCTGATCGGTGATGATCCTGATTTCTGAAAAATCTTTGTATTGTTATGGTTATTGATCTTTACATCGATAACTCCTTTTAATGTGGATTAACTCGCACTAATTGACCACAAGGTCTTTGATATAACTTATAATGATTAGTTATGGCCATACTGGCAACAATCCAATTCCCAATCATTATGACAAAGTGCTGTTGGGGATGTGGGTTTATCAAACTATTGATGATGTTATATTTGGTATCTATCGATCTTGCAAAGGTCGTTGTGCTTATAATTTCTTAGATGACTTGATATTGCACCTCAATTGTGAGTTTGATTCCACAATCTCACTAGTTGAAAAAACTCACTAAACGTGAGAGTGTGGCCTGCAAATGGGTACAACGAATCAAACAGCACTCAGAACGATCACTGGCCAACCGGATTCAAAGCAAGACTAGTCGCTAGAGGATTTTCACTAGTTTTGAGTAGTTGTTTCAGGTTCAATCCCGCTCTAACAGTATTATTTTGACTATTTTTTGAACAACTTTCAACCTTGAACTTCATCATTTGGGTGCACAAAACCACATTTCTTCATGATAATCTCAAAGAGAAATTAAATATGGAGTAACCTTCGTACTTCAAGAACACCAAGTACCTGACTGTCACACTTCGATTATCCAATTTATGGACTTTGATAATCACCGCGAGCCCGGTATCATCTCTCAAAATTATTAAAAATAGTTATATTAGGTTAAAGAATGAGCCACCAAACATTTACTATAGGAAAACATTGATTCATTTTATCTTAAGAGCTGTACTCTTATACAATTCTCTACCTCACCTCTACTTATGTAATAAGAGCTAAAGATCATACTACTAATCACTGATCTCAAACCCATGACTTATTTCTTAGATACTGAGGTAGGAAGAAAAGTTTTAAGTACAATATCTCTATCACAATCACAATATACGAGTAATACCTTAAAACTCGTTGGCATGATGTACTGCAAGCCTAAATCAACCACACTTCCAAGCACACATTTAAGCTATTTCATGAAGATAGTCCCAAATCCCTTAAAGAGGCATAAGAAATGCTAATAGTTGGTTCCATAAGATATTACTTAGCTTGTAGTACTTAATTAGATAAATGTTTTAGTGTAAGTGGCTCACTTCTACACTTTATGCTAAATCACACTGGCAAGTAAGTGCTTGAAACAGTGTTAAGTTAAGCTATATGCCTAGAACACACCAAAGGTTTATGTTTAACTTTTAAATCCACACAATTTGAAATGCCCAACCAAATCTAGAGTGGTTAGACAAATCGTTCCTTTAAAATTCACAATTCGGGTGATTCCAATCCGGGGGGAGATATGGAATGATCAAGGGTTGGTTAAGCTGTTGCTTCCAAGGAAGGTATACAAACTATTCTGAACTTCTCTTCTTTCATTTGTTAAATGAGGTTAGAGTGATCAAAGTGGAGCTGGTGGAAGTCAATGTGCCAAAGAAAAGAAACCATCTTAAAGTCGGCGATACAGAACGAAGCCCGAAAGTCAACCGTGTCATTACAATCCCTTGCAAGAAGATGCCCTTCTTATGTTAAGTGGCAGTGCAGTTGCAGAGTTTATTACGGAAATCAAGCATGGCAACATTCAGTTTGCGAACAATCGCTTCCCTAAAACGGTGCCGAAACTCGAGGCTAATTGTACGGGAGGGCGCCGATTGGGCGGATAGATACAGACGCATAACTTGTCAAGCAACGGTTGGTTGGTTGGCTGGTTGGTTGGTTAGTTAGTTAGAGGCTGGTTGCTCTGGAGAGACCAGATGCGACACGATGATCACCAAGAGCTTGAGAACATGTTGGTTTGTGTTTGCGAGTCGAAACAAGATGTGCAGAAGAAGAAGAAGGAGAAGAAGAAGCGTATTACAACACCTTAGAAGGTTGACCTTTTGCGTCACGACTTTGAGATCAGTTTTTCATAGCAAGGTTTTTTTTGTATTGTCGTGTTGTTTTAATGCAAACATACGTTTACAAAATGAAGAAGAAGAAGGAACAAGCCATGTGTTGGTTTGGGACGGGGGGCCTAATCTGCGTTTGCTTAGCACATGGGGCTATTGTATTGTGATGCCAGCTCTTGGTAATCTGTACAGGCTTGCTGATTACAGCTGCAACTGCGACAACAAGATTCGAGCAGCTTCCGACTCGGTGACAGATACGCAGATCGAATCGAACCGGAGCAGCGAGGCAGAAGCAGCTGCTTCTCTCTACACCATACAAAACTTGTCGGCATTGATCGAGCGCTAGTTTCCCCCATGCCGACAAATGTAGCGTTTGACCCTAGGAGGGCTTGAGGGGGAGCCAATGATCGCATGCAGAGGGACGAGAAGCAGCAGCTATAGCTGTAGTGGCCAATCCAGTTGGGAAGCCCTGATCGATCGATCGCTGGCTCGGTTGCTAGCTGTACTGGCCAATTCAGCTGGAAAGCCCTAATCGATCGATCGCTGGCTCGGTTGCTAGCTGTACTGGCCAATTCAGTTGGAAAGCCCTAATCGATCGATCACAGGCTCGGTTGCTACGAATCGATCATCGGATGAGACACTGCTTCTAAAGAGAAGAACTTGTAGGTTGTTGCAGTTAAGTTTAGTTTCGGGGTCAAACCGGGCTGCAGAAGAAGCGCTAGATTTGGCGTGCCCAAAGTCGCGCGTTGACTATGGACCATTGCTCTCGGTTTGTTTTTTCCAGAAAAAAAAAATAGGAGGAAGAGAGAAGAAAATCTGGGGAATGTACGTGGAATTTAGGTTAGTGCGAGACGCAATCCCATCCGTCGATCGAGCATCTGCCGAATCGGGAAACCCTAATTTGGACGGCCCTCCGCCTCTCTCCTCTCTCTCCTCTCTCCTCTCTCCTCTCTCCTCTCTCTTCCCGGCTCCTGTTCGTTTACAAAGAAGAGGCGGCGGACGTACGACGACGGCGACGACGACGTTGTCCGCCTGCTCATGATTCCATGGCGTCCTTCGTCTCCTCCCCCTTCGCCTTCGCCTTCTTCGTCTTCTGCAGCAGCAGCAGCAGCAGCAGCAGCAGCAGCGTCGTCTTCTTCGTAATCTTCTTCTTCTCCACTTGTTGCGCCCTGACGGCGGAGGCGGCGGGGAGCGGCGGCGGCGGCGGCGGATGGCTAGCGGCCCACGCGACGTTCTACGGCGGCTCGGACGCGTCGGGAACGATGGGTAGGTAAACCAAAGGATGAGAGTGGAGGGGATTAGCAACGGACGTGAGGGAGTGGCGCAGGATGTTGCGATGATGCGATGGATGATGTGCGAAACAGGCGGCGCGTGCGGCTACGGCGACCTGTACAGCCAGGGCTACGGCACGGACACGGCGGCGCTGAGCGCGGCGCTGTTCAGGGGCGGGGCGGCGTGCGGGGCGTGCTTCGAGATCCGGTGCGCGGGGGAGGAAGCGGCGCCGCGGTGGTGCGTGCGGGGCGGGGCGAGCATCGTGGTGACGGCGACCAACTGGTGCCCGCCCAACTACGCGCTGCGCGGCGGCGGCGGCGGATGGTGCAACCCGCCGCGCGCGCACTTCGACCTGGCGCAGCCGGCGTTCCTGCGGATCGCGGCCTACAGGGCGGGGATCGTGCCGGTGCGCTACAGGCGCGTGCCGTGCCGGCGGAAGGCCGGCGGCCTGCGCTTCACCGTCAACGGCCACGCCCACTTCAACCTCGTGCTCGTCTCCAACGTCGGCGGCGCCGGCGAGGTCGCCGCCGTGCTCGTCCTCGTCCGCGGCGCCGGCGCCGGATCCTCGTGGATCGCGCTGCGCCGCAACTGGGGCCAGAACTGGGAGTGCGGCGCCGTGCTCGCCGGCCGCCCGCTCTCCTTCCGCGTCGTCGCCGCCGACGGCCGCGCCCTCACCTGCCTCAACGTCGCCTCCGCCTCCTGGACCTTCGGCCGCACCTATCAGTGCAACCTCCAGTTCTGATCAAGGCGCTTCACTGCTTCGTCTTCTTTCGTCTTCTTCTTCTTTCGTCTTCTACTACTCCTACTACTACTCCTACTACTACTACTACTACTACTGATACTACTCCTACTGATACTACTGATACTACTACTACTACTTATCGCGATTGCGCAGCTACTTATCATCCCGCACGCACTGCTTATCAATCCACTGCTATCTCCATCCCCACCGCGCCCCACCACTTATCATGCTCGCCCTCGCCTCCCTACTGCACCACCCCGCATCGCCAATTGCACTCCCTCGCTACTTTGCACGGATCTCGTACGTCCGTACGTACGTACATCATCATACTACCGCCACTCACTGTCGGCTGCCTTTTTATCTCTACCGCGCCCAGCGATGATCTGCATCCCGATTGCGCTCTACTTATCACGGTCGCCCTCGCCTACCTACTGCACCACCTCGCATCGCCAATTGCACTCACTCACTACTTTCGTTTTAGCTATGCTCTGCATCGATCCCACAATTGACTGCTTATACTCAAAACCAGCCATATTCATCACAAATGCTTTATCATGATCTCACTGCTGCTGCTCAACCAGCTATCATCACACATGCACTACTTCTCTAGCATGCATCACAATTGCCTACTGCTCTTGCTGCCTCTCTACTGCTCAACCGCCTGTATTCATCACAAGTACAGTGCTGAATCTCATGATCACAAGATGTAGATTATCATTAGACAGGCAGAATAGTCTTATATATTTGTTGCAGATCTCCTATCGTCACAAATCCGTGCCTACAGATAGATAGATAGATAGATACATAGGTAGGTAGGTAGGTATATATATATATATATAGTTAGTTAGATTGATTAAATGTGGTTGATCTCCTTCCATCACAACAAAACCCTACTTCTTTTAAAGTATCAAGGCCTCTAAAGTACTTAATTAAACCCATAGATTTGAATCTAGATGGATGGATGGATGGATGGATGGATGGATTTGCTGGTCTCCTATATGATATATATCACCACAATTCTACTTCTACATAAAACCTCTTTCGATCTAGCACGGGATCGCAAACCCTATAATAACTAATCCGATCTCATCATCATGGGATTAGGATCATGCAAGCATCACCCAAGCTCCCCTATTACAAGACTACATGGATACTACTACTACACTGTAATATACACATACCCGAGTCCCGACACAATGATAGGCAGATTGAGGTGTACCTGGTGTAAGACATATTGTTATAAGTCTCTACACCATCCTTGGGCAACCCATAGATGATATTAGATCGAAATTTCTTTAAACTCCAAGCCATTAGTAATTACAGCAATCATAGTACATACACTATTTTCCATAGTATGATGTACACATTATATACGCATACATTTATACGTGCCGAAATAATTTATACGCACATCTACAATATTTGTACGTACACAAAAAAAATTTGAACACTCTTTTATTATTGATTCTAATCAATGTGACTTGTGTGGAGGAGTGGACCAAATATTCCAAGTGATGTTAATAAGAAATAAAAGTGTTGAATACTACTTGTCGTAATTTGTATATTATCGACTCTTCAACGTTGTATGTTGGGTGGCATCGAATTTTCGACGACATTCTATGTTGTGGTGCACTAACAATTGCTGATTAGAGTGACTCCTCCGCATATTAGTTGTGAAATTAAATGTCGTTCAATTGAATCGAGTGGTAACATGCTCTACTTTATATGTGTTTTTCAACAATGTGTAACCGACCATACCCGTTTGAAGATTAGTTATTGTATGTGCAACATTAATTGACCATGTTAGAGGTCCTGCACTAGGCGACTAAGCCACAACACAGACAAAAGAGGTAATAGGTGCTAGGCTTGAAAATCTTATTTATCTTGGGAGATAGTAAGATCAAACATAATGGATTTCCTCATTAGTTTTGATCCACATCACAACAAGTTTGAGAAATCATTTCCTTGCATTTGGTAATGTGCTCAAACAATTTTATGTGGTAGATCACAGGAGGTTGAATCATCAATATTTGAGTTTGTTATGCGAAATCCAAACTAAATTCTAGTTAAACCCTATCCTGAGAAATAGAAAGGGCATGTCTTGGCCTCTAGTAATATAGAGCATGCTCGAAGCCATTGGCTTCAATTCAATGCGTGGCAATCTTGCAACAAGGCTTAACACAAGAATTTTATCGCCTCATCCATGGAAAAAGAGGATACAAAACTTTCAAAAGAACAAGTGTCTAGTTGACAGGGTTCTTAACCCTAGTCCTAGTTGGAACTACTTCAATTCAGCTGTCAGACTTCATCTTCCCCACCCTCCATCTCAGTAGCCAAATTATTTTCACCAATACAGATAAAAGACGAATAGGAACCCATTGTCTGGTAAGATGAGCGCAAAAAATGGAAATCATCAAAAGTTCTCTCTTACTTACAACAGTTTCTCAAAGTTTCTAACATACTTAATAAATGACAGCAAGTTCTTAACCTTAGTTCTAATTGGAATTACTTCAATCCAACTGTCAGACTTCATCTTCCCCACCCTCCATCTCAGTAGCCAAATTGTTTTCACCAATACATTGTAAGATGAGCTCAAAAAATGGATATCAAAAGTTCTCTCTTACTTATAGCAGTTTCTCAAAGTTTCTAACATACTTAATATTAAATGACAACAAGTTCTTAACCCTAGTTCTAATTGGAATTACTTCAATGTAATTGTCAGACTTCATGTTCTCCACCCTCCATCTTGGTAGCCAAATTATTTTCACCAATACATTGTAAGATGAGCGTAAAAAATGGAAATCAAAAGTTATCTCTCAGTTACAACGGTTTCTCAAAGTTTCTAACATACGTAATAAATGACAACAGATTCTTAACCTTAGTTCTAGTTGGAATTGCTTCAATCCAATTGTTAGACTTCATATATCTTCCCCACCCTTCACCGTGATAGCCACATTATTTTTACGAAACAACTTGTAAGACAAACACAAAAAATGGAAATCAAAAGTTATTTCTCAATTACATCGATTTCTCAAAGTTTCTAATATATGTAATAAATGACAACTTAGAAATTTACTTTGAATTCGTAGATTGGAAACCTTTGTCATAACTCACATATATCATTTCTAATATTAATAATTGTACTGTTAAATAAACATATTTTATTACTTTTAACATTTTTCTAAATTTACAATAATTGACGGAGTCATTTTATTACCTATTTTCCAATGAACTATTACTCTCGAATCATTTTTTTTTTTCTCAGGCTCACTACAAGATATTGTTATTGTAAATATAAATTTAGACACGAAATTTTTTCTTTTTTTTTTTGCAAAGTCGCATTTAACATATTATAAAGGCCAATTTAGTTAATCCGAGTTTTGATACATGGTTGACACACAATTGTACCCGTAGTTGACATGAAATGGATGTTCTTTTGACATGTCAAAGTTGTGTCTAATTTGTGTCAAAGTCGTGTCACAATCACGTATTACTTGCAAAAACGTTTTTAATAAAGAATCAAAATTTTTTATTTATTTGAATTGTTTTTATAAAATCTTTTTTGAATCTTTTCTAAGTTTTTTTTTACTTTTTTGATAAAAAAAACATTTCAATAAAAAACGTACCTTATTTTTTATATAATTTAAAATAGGAATTTTCACATTTTAAAAAAATGTGTTCACAAGAAGAACCTATGTATATGTTGTTTATTTGTTATTATCAATAGCCAACGTCTCAAAACATTATGAAGGAGCTAGATCCCTTACTAGTGCCTATTTATACTCGAAACTTTTTTATATTAATTATTGTTATTAATTAATGAAGGCATGTCTCTTAAATACAATTTAATCAATATTTTCTTGTATTGCGTCAATATATTAACCCTTGATTATATAAACTAAGTGACTCCAAACATATAATTAGAAAATCTGTAATACAGACAATTTTTCTTCTTGGAAACCAAAGGACATCTTGTTACCCACAAATTCCAATGAATAATTTTCAGTAATAACTCTCACATAGTGCAACCCTCCTTGCTTATTGAAGCCTCAATAATTAATTTTTAGATTCATGATAAAAAGCTTTTGGCCATTGTACAATCATTGAAAAAGTGATATTTTCACTTGTTGAAGGTCCTCCTCACTAGATCATACTTAGTTATAATAATCATAAGAACGTCCTCACATGCTTTGAAATAGCTTAACAGTTCCATGGGCATAATTTTTTATGCTTTTTTATTTCTTCATCATATATTTCTTTAGAGTGCAATAAGATAAGTCTAAGTTGTACCTCAAACATCTTAAACTTATAATGGGAACTCATGTTTTTGTAACCTTATTCAATTCAAGTCTTTTGAAATCAATTTGTAGTTATATTAGGACTAATAGTTCTGCCCAAGATATTATTGATCATATTGTTTAAGGTCATGCTTCATATTCATGTAAATCGGTTAATAATCGTAAAGACTATAACCAATTCACCTAGTATGATATGTAACTTTCCTAAAATAATAATATACACACACTCTAGGTGGCTCGATATTGCAAGTTCAAGAATTTTAAGATTGTAAAATTTCGCCCATGGTAAGACATTATGGAATCTTTAAAACATTAAAATTGGTGACTTAAAACTATTAGTAGTTAGGTCTTTAATATTTTGATTTTACTTTGCTGTTTTATTATTAATTCCGGTCTTACAAGTTCTATCCTTATTTACGAGCCTCAACTACAACACATCGTCAACATTCATGGTATCTACATGTGGATAACCTTTCATTATAAGTATGATAAAATGTATATTATGTGTGTGTGTATATATATATATATATTATATTTAAATATAATTGGTATAATACACACCCAATACATATAACACTATAGAACATTTCTCAAACCCTAGGAAGTCCATATCAATACCCAGACCTCATGTAGCTCCTCAACTAATGGGACCAAGTATAAAGCCATGTTTGTTAACTTATATTTCTCTAATGATGCGGATTGAAATCATGATATGCTCATTTTCAATGGACATATGCGGAGGCAAGTTACAGTTGACTAATGCAACATGTCATACACTCTATAAATTGTTACATTATCAAAACAATCTATACTTAGCCCCCAACTATAAGTTTTGAGGGTCATGGCCAAAGTTAGGCTACATGGAGTTAATGTGTTGCTAACTTGGAGAATCAAGTGGTATTTTCCATTTCTTGTCCTAGCTCCGATAGTTTACATGCCAATCGATAGCCTCAGATGATGGATTTGCACTAAAACATCAGTCGAATCTTCAGAATCATGGGGAAGTGGCAAAGTACTTAAAAACTAATTATCATTCGTCAATATTTACGCCATGCCATTGACCAAACAAATTATAGGTCTATAAACTTTTATTGTCATCAAGCTTTCCTACTTAAAAACATTTGGATCATTGGGGCGAAATTTTCTTTGGTGTTGAAAGGTTTCATTCTCATGAGGGTCAAGCAGGACGACGGAGATGTAAAGCCTCCCAAATCGAAATCTCAATAGGCAAAAGGATGGACAAGCAACATCAGAAAGAGAAGTTATCCTCCTGAGAACTCTTGGGAGCAGCAAGCCAATGCACATGTTTGAAAAAGAAAGAACGATATATTAACGTCTTCTAAGAGGCCAGTATAGTATTGGCCCACGGAACAAAACAATGCAATAATAGGATGTGTACCCAATCATCCATGATAGAAATGATGGTCTATAAAGGCCTGAAGAATCTGAGGAGGTCCGTGGGCCGATCTCACAGTTCTGTGGTGCTTGTGAGAAGATAAGGTCAATGAGGGCATTTTGGTTGGAGCAGTGATGATGGGGAAGTGAGGCGCAGAATGGATCGATGGATCGATGCCAGTTTTTGCCCTATCACATGACGGTTATGTGACGGTCATGTGATTCAAGAGGAGGCATGAGAAGATAAGGCCAACAGTTTCCGTCGTTGTCCCCTTTTTCTTGGGTACAATACTAGATCTGGGCCTTTCCGGAGAAATCCCGAGGGTGCCCTCGCAATTATACGAAAAGGGCATCTATCTGTCGATCGATCGATCGATCTTATAGGCATCGATCATGCTTCTTAAACTTGATTCGATTCGAATTCCTTGACCGTGGTAGCGTCGAGATTAGGCACGCACGCCAATCCAATCGTACTAGCCGACGCAAGACCTCAGATTGTGCCGCTACGTGTCGGCAGCAACCCCGATTTCGCGGCCTAGGGTTTAGGGTTTAAGCATCATCCATGGGCTAAATTTAGGGGCACGACCATCTTGGTCATGCTTGGCATTGAGGTTAGGGTTTTAGGGTTCAACATCCATGGGCTCAGGGGCGCGAACGCGTGAGTCATGCATGGGATTAGGGTTAGGGCTTCAGGGTTTAGCATCCATGGGCTCAGGGCACTAAGCGCTGGGGTCATTCACGGGATTAGGGTTAGGGTTTTAGGGTTTGGCATCCGTGGGCTCAGGGCGCTAACCTCTGTCTGGGTCATTCATGGGGCTAGCTAGGGTTTGGCATCTCTCTATGAATGCCATGAATTCAGGTTTAGGGTTTAGGGTTTCAGGGCCTTAGGGCTTTTTTGGGCCGACTTGTGCCACGTGGCATGCCACGTCACAGGGCCGGGCCACGTGGCAGGGCATCTCCACGTGGCACATGCCACGTGGCATTGAAAGACTGGTGCCAGCTCAGCGGCCTCCACGTGACCGTCCTGCCACGTCAGCCGCGTTCGTGGTCCGTTTTGATTTACCTTCTGTTCCAGCGCCTGCAAAGCTATGGCGGCTTCTTCTTCTTCTTCTTCTTCTGCGCTTGCTCCTGCTTCTTCTTCTTCTGCTTCTTCTTCTTCTTCTTCTGCGCTTGCTGCTGCTTCTTCTTCTTCTTCTTCTGCTTCTGCTTCTTCTTCTCAGACACGATCCGGCCGCCTGTTTGTCTGTCTGTAACCTCTAACCGCGTGTTGCCCCAACCGCCGCCATCGCTGATCACGGTCTCCAGATTCTGCACGCTGCTCCGTCTTCGATCCATCGATGCAGCCGCCCCCGACCCTCGGACCACTCATCGATTGATGCAGTCGTCAGCGGCTCCGCGTGCGCTGCTCATTCGCTCCGCTTGCTCCCGGGCTTCCGACTGAGCCCCTCCTCCTCCTGCCCTTCTTCCATAGCCTAGGGTTTTCCAGCAAAACTGGTCAAAGGTTCGCGGCTAGTCTCTCCAATTTGCAGGGTTTTCCATCGTTGCGCATTTGCTTCACTTCTTAAGGCTTCGACGATCACCGCGGCCCCACATGGCGCATCTGTTAGGGTTTTTATGCTCACTCGCCTCCTTAATTAGGGTTTCTGAATACCACTCACCTGCTTCAGCTATTGGTGTCTCCGAGCACGCCGTTCGTATGCTTCGGGAATCAGGTTTCCGGAATGCTGCTTATGTGCTTTGATCATTCGGATCTACGGGCGCTGCTCCTTTGCTTTCGATTATTAGGGTTTTGACGTCGCTTCAAATTAGGGTTTCAGCGACGTTTCCTTCCCCATTCTGTTCGAGCCCTAACCAGCACTTCATTTCTCCTGATGGTCCAAACCCTAATCCTAATAATGTCGGAACGTGAACTTGCGCTCGCTTTTGTAACTAGGCGCCGATTCGCACAGTTAACCCGATCCAATGGATAACCCTAAATTTTGCAGGTGGGTGTCTCCTGTTGAAAACCTAGCCCTAAGTTTGTCTTGCTTGATTTTGTGCAGAAAAATAGGCGTCTATGGAGGCTGCGGACATCTCAGAAGAAGAGAAATTTACCTCCGATTCGCAAGTATATGAAGGAGGTGTGCAATTAGGGTTCCCATGGTGGATCAGAGACCATGGAGCTCCAGAGAATCGAGCTCAGTCCGCGCAATACATACTCTCTTCTTCTTCGTCGTCGTCTTCTTCTTCTTCTTCTTCTTCAAAGAATCAAGCACCTTTGCTAACGAATAATGCGTCTGAGTCTTCAGGTACATCTCTGACGTTTGCCATGGCATGCCTGATTCTCCTTCTTTCTCTGAATCTTCGTTAATCTCTGTCCATATAAACCTTATTTTGCCATGGTTTCTTCTGAGACCTAATGTAGATTCATCTGTTGCTGCTCTTGTTCTTCTTTACGAACCCAAAGCTTATATCGCTCGATCCTCAAACCCTAAATCGCTCCCGTCAGTCCTAACCCTAAACCCAGGACGCTAAGACCCTAAAGCACTAAACCTTTAATCCCCAAACTAAAACTCTAAGCCCTACATTAGTAGCGTAAGACCCTAAACTGAAATTCTAGAACGCAAATCCATGCCAAAAACCTTAACCCCTATCCCTAGACCTGACATGATGGGCTCTAACCCGAAACCCTAAACCCTAAAATCCTGAACTCTAAACTAGAAGCCTCGGAACCGTAGAACTCTAAACATGTAAAGGAAAACCTGACAACACAATATCTCTTGTTCTGCTATACAACTTCTCTGTTTTCTCCATTTTCTCTTAGCATGATCTTTCTTTTTCGCTGTAATATGAACGACGTCCAGGTTATAACGTTGATGAAGATGATTCAGACCATTTGCCTTCATCTGCAACGAATTACACTGCCATGAGTTTTCCTTTAAACGCTGGATCAGAGGTCGGCCATTCCGTGGTTAGTTCATTGAAGACAGATTCGTCATTTAATTCTGTCAACTAAAAACTCAACACACATATTATAGGATATTGTGCAGTCTATATATCTATATATATAAACATCTCATCTAAGATTGTATGTCCATTAAATTTGTATTTTCATTCGAGCATTTGAACTACAGACTCAGCACAAGTACTTATAAGATTTTGGGCGGCCTTTGCATATGAATATCTCATAGAGTTTGTTCCATTAAACGTGTATTGCCATTTGATTTATGAACCAAAACTCAGTACAACTTATAGGATTTTGGTCGGTCTAGATGCATATGAATATCTCATGAGAGATTGTTTGTTCCATTAAATTTGCATGTACTGCTGTTTAATTTATGCACTAAAATTTAGCATTACCTATAGGATGTTTAGGGTTTGAGCCTATCAGTAAGCATGTATCGTCACTGATTCTATGGTTGACACAAGCTATAGGATTTTGGGGGGCTTTTTGTATAATAATATTCATCCAAGGTTGTTGGATTGATTGATAAAATTGTATTGTTGTTTGATTGGATGAACTGAAAGCTCGGCACAAGTTAGAGATATTTTGGGGGGGCTTATGCGTGTGAATATCTCTTTAGGATTGTTGGATTTAATATGAAACATGTTTTTTCATTGATTGGTTGAAGCAGAAGCTCATCGCAAGTTATAGAATAAGTTTGGAGTTTATGCTGACTTCTAAGTTAATATTGGGTCTCATCTCAAATTGTTAGATCCATTAAACATGTATTGTCATTTGACACTAAAATCTCAGGTCAAGTTATAGGATTTTTGGAGTTTTGTGCTTGTGAATATGCAGCCTCATATAAGATCAATCGGTGTCACAGGTTCAATCGAATGCATATCCCCCCTATTTCACCCCAATGGTAGCTGGTTATGCCTCGCATTCTGCCATGGTAAGAAAAAGGTCTTTTCATTGTCACAAAGACGAACTCAAGCATTCCTTTTTTCTGCTTTGCTGATCCCAGCATGAACCTTGTTGTTGCCTTTTTCTATGCATTTTGAGATTACCTAAGCTGGTTTTATAGAGGTGTTGGCAAAGTCTGAACATTGGTTTTGCTATTCATTTTTAGGTTCTTAAGATTGGATCTAGCTAGTATCTTTAATTTAACATTATCAAAACTGGTTGTTTTTGTACATTTCAGGGTCTCTCAATTTGTTACTACCCCTTATCTTAACACGAGTTTTTCTTGTTCTTATGAATTTCCATGGTTTCTCAGGTCAAGACTAGGCTTATCTTAAACATGGGTTTGGTTCTTTTCATTCATTTATGGGCCAATCTCAAGTTGTTACACCTACATATATATCTTAGTACTAGTTTCATGTTATTCTTATATCAACCTTAATCCTGACTTGCTTCGTGTTGTTTTTATACATTTTTCGGGATGTTTAGATTCATCACCCTTTTGTGTTTGGGATCGAACATTCACGAATGGCATTACCATCAACAGAGGTTTACATTGAAGAAGAACCCGTTTATGTGAATGCTAAGCAATACAAGGGTATATTACGTCGAAGGCAATCTAGAGCTAAAGCTGAAATGGAAAACAGACTCATCAGGTCAAGAAAGGTATTGCACATCTCTAAGAAGACTGATAACTTTTGTCTGCATTTTATACATGGAAAGGGGGTCTTTGTTCCTTTCAAGAAGATTATATCAATTATATCCACAACAAGACAGTAATTTGTGGTCGGAAAATCTCAAGGAATTTACCATGTTTGCCCAATTGGTTTGCATTGTTTCAAATGGTTTGAGCTCAAAGCATAAGGATGTTTTTCTGTGAACATTTTGCACTGAGTGCCAGGGAACTGTATAGTTTACTGTTGTCCACTCACCCTTGTCCCAAGATTATGTCAGCTCCACATGATCAGAAGTGTTTCGATTGATCCATCTGTCAACACTGCAGTACATGTAAATATGCATCACCTTACCTGCGTGAATCTGGCATTAGCAATGTTATATATTGATTAATCCATCTCTCAATGATGCTTGTCATGTAAATATGTATCTAGCCATACTTGCATGAATCACTGCATTATATATTGATTAACCCATCTCTCAATGATACTTACATGTAAATATGTGTTAGCCTTACTTGCATGAATCACGGCATTTGCATGCGATGAGGAGAGCAAGGGGGTGTGGGGGCCGGTTTCTCAATACCAAAAGCAAGGAGAGCCACTCTGGTAGCTATTATAGCAATACTTCTTCCGATGGGCAATCTTTGACCGATGATTTCGCTATCCATACAACTGAAGAAGCTAATGGCTGAATCCAATGCTCCGATTGGAAGGTTTCAATCGCATCCTTGGGAATGTGTGGTCAGGTATAATATGTTTTGAGTTGCTAATTCTGTGCATTGTTCTTTCAGTCTGACTTTGCAAGATGGAGACGGATCTCTATATAGTCATTTGCCATGTCAGGTTTTCGGTGCTGGATACACATTTTTTCCTCTGTTTGATTCCAGGTCAGTTTCTTCTCTTTATCAGGTTCCCTCTGCTCCATATAAGATATCGAAGCTTCTTCGATTGGTGGGATGATGAGGTAAGAGCCAAGCCATGATCAAATTTGATTGTAGCATTGGATCTTGCCATTGGATCTCTCAGGTCGACCTGGCAATTCATTCTTGGCTTTGTTGTATATTGTTGTGCTCCAGCAGTGAGTGCATCATATTAACAGATTGTTTCTCATCAAGCTGCATTAATTAATAATGCATCATATTAATATATGCTTGATGTCATCGAGCTGCTTTAAGAATAAAAAATGCTCTACAAGAGCTCTTTGGATGCTATTAGTCACATTAATGAAGTGAAATATGTTTAGCAAAGAAGTTCACTTTGTGCATCTGAAGGTTATGTTTATTAGTGCCTTTAGTTCTAAAAATTACAACTCAATTAATTTATCAACATCAAATTAATTGATTGCGAGTTCAATTAACATCAAATTAATTAATTAATGTCAAACTAATTGATTAACATGTTAGTCAATGAATTATATTTTAGTTGAATATAGTAAGGGAATCGACTAGGGTCAGTTAGGGGGAAGCGACTAGGAATAAATTCAATTAACGTTATACTAACGGAATTAATTGGGTAATTGGGTGTTGAACTTTTAGACGAAGATGAGAGTAGATTTGTAATTTCTGATTTTAGTAGGTGTTGAAATGTAATCAATAGTTTTGGTAATTCTCCCCATTGATATTTGCGGAGGCACCTCCGCAAGTCTAAAGGGATTAGATAGCATTGTATGGCCTGGAAGTCAACACTTTTTTTTCTTTCCTTGAAGGTGTTCATCCATTGGACCTGTTCCCACGTGTAAGAAACGTAGGGTTAGTGCAGCTAACACTCATGTTAGGTTGGGCATTAAACATTTTTTCGCAGTTAAATGGTGGTTAATGTGCATCAGATTTCGATCATGAATCTTGGCCAATGGTAGTCAAAAAGTTTTTTCGGGTTGGAATAGTTATGGTCACTGATGATTACTTGGATGAGAACATATTTCGAATGATAATCAATTTCAATTAATCACTTCATGTATTCTTCTTACTGTTTTATGAATTGGTTTTTGTATTGTTCTAAATGTTTTATTGTTAACAACTATCATTAGTTATGAAAATGGATGTTAGAGGAACCTCTTCTTTCCTTATGATGTGTCAAGATCTATCTACCTAATCTCACTATACATTAAAAAAAACGAGATGAGTCCTTTCTCAATGAAATTGTATGGAGATATAATTTCCTACCTTTTTTTGGGAATACACCATTGTATCCTCGTATACTCCATCCATTGGAAATGTTGGGGGGTACTTGTAATTGATCTTAGCCGTAGATTTTAGTGAAGAATACATTCGTGCATTCGTATTAAAGTACAAAAGTATTGTTCAAGAATGATAAAAAAAAACTCTCGAGTATAAAAGAACCGCTTATTTTATAAAATAAAATTTATAAACCAGAAAATTGATCAAATAATTGAAGTCACATAAAAATTGACATGTAAAGTAGAAATAACAAAAGAAAGGAAGTAAAATTTGAGTGATGGTCCTTAGTTTAAAATTATTTTAATTTTATAACTATGACAAGCTTTATGATGTCGTATTTGTTTACCATCCGTGTATTTACGTTTGATATTTCTCAACGAATGTAATCTATGGTCTTAGCAATCCTATTGAGTCAATAACTTTATCAAAAGTTTCAATTAATCTATGTGTTTATGCCTATTTAGGCCGAGTTGAAGGTAAAACAATCAATGTCCATTAAAACAAAAATAAGTGACTCAACTCCCTTAAAAGTATTTTATAAACAAAATTTAGAATGATATAAAAGTAATATTCACCAAAGAAAAAGCTTAATACCATCCCTTTGCAACCATACGCGGCTTATGAGCAAGAAGAAGGTGTGGATCCATTATAGGAAATGATTAGCGGATCCACATCATGGGCTACATGGAAAAGTCGTTGTATCAAACTATGAGAAGAGACTAACAATTACTGATGGAGGTAATTGAGGAAATCTGGTTTTAATATTGTACATACCTTGAAAGGTCAATATCGTAGTGTGGAAAAGGATTCAGATGCATCGTCGGCTACAAAAGCTAGAATTTCTTAGATTCTGAGGGAAGGGGCATTTTTTTGTTTTAAATTGTCAATACAAAACCGTAACGGTGTTGTTATATCGCTCCGAAGTGGCAGTGTAAAAAAATGCTCTCTGTTACCCCTTGAAAATCAAGGGGAAATGTAGCCATTTGTTGGTCGACTCTTTTAACTAACGACGGAATACATATTCGGGGGGAGAAACAGAAACAAAAGAAACAGAATCGAAATCGAAACCAAAATTGAAGAAAGTGTTTTCTCTTCTCTTGCAATCTTAAGAACAAAACGAGGCATGAAATCATGCGTAAACTTATGGGCTGCTTAAAAACAAAAACCCCAATAATAATAATAATAATAATAATAATGATAATAATAATAATGATGATAATAATAATGATAATAATACTAATAATAATAATAATACTAATAATAATAATAATAAAAGAAACACGCACGGGCAACAATGATAAAAAAAACACCCATAATAATTTTTAAAAAAAAGTGCGGGAAAACGGCCGAAACGCAAACGCAAACGCAAAACCGCCTTCCTTGAAAACCGCCTTCCTTGAAAACCGCCTTCTTGGTCGCGCCGTTGAGCCGGCGGGGCCCGCAGTCCAGCTGGCAGCGTCCTGTGGGTCCACGTCAGCGTCACCGCCACGTCACCGCCACGTCACCGCCACGTCACCGCCTACGTGGCGAACGTGCAGGCCATACCCGCTTCTCTCTCTAAAACCCTCCCTCTCTCGCTCTCTCTCTCTCTCTCTCCTCTCTCTAAATCTCTGTCTGTTCTCTCTTCTTCTGCTTCTTCTTGTTCTTTCTTCCTTCTTCTTCCTTCTTCTTTCTTCCTTGTGCAGGTTTCATGGCGACTCTCCGATCTTCTGCCACACGTCCCTCTCCCTCGACCTTCGCCTCTCATCTGCAGGATTCGTGGAGACTCTCGCCATAGCTGTACTCCTCTCTCTAATCCCACGTTTTCGAATCTTGCTGATCAGAAGATCATACGGTAGGAGGAGAAGAAGGAGGAGGAGGAGGAGAAGGAGGAGGAGGAGGAAAAGCTTCCGCCATGGCTAGTCTCGTCCTCTCTCGCTCCCTGATCTTTCTTTCTCTCTCTCCCTCTCTCCGTACCAATCGTCGCCTCCAGCACCACCATCTTTCAGACGCCTCTCCTGCAACTATCTGACGCCACCGTCGCTCGGAGCTTCTCCTGCATTGAATGGCCGACGATCCATTCCTCCGCAAGTCCGTTTCGCTTACGCTAGTCTTTTCCACCAAATTCAATGCTTGATCAAGCGTCTTTCCGCCTCTCGCGATCTTCACTCTGATAGCTGCTCTTATATGCCACACCATTGATGCGGAAGGCTTCTCCGTTGCTGATTCTTCTTCAAGTCGTTCTTTTTTCATGATTTGTGAATTTTGTTTCCTTCCTCTAGTCCATCGGCTCCAATCCCGCGCAGGCCATTGCAGCCATTAATCTGCAGATCTCCATCCCGACCACAATTTCTCCCTCTGACAAGAAACACAGATTAGACTAGAGTTGTAGAGAGAGCTTCCCATTCGTGTATCGTTTGACACCAATATATTACACTGCAAGAAGATATGGAGCATGCACACTCCAGCTGTACATCAGAAACAGAAGTGCCATCTCTGCAGAACAGTTCAGATACTGTTTCTGGCAATGGTTACGGCGATGGAGGAACTCAGCCAGTGAAGGTAGCCGTTCACATCAGACCTCTCATCGGAAACGAGCTTCTTCAAGGTTGCAAAGATTGTGTATTTCTAGTTCCAGGAGAACCTCAGGTACTTCCATTATGTCTGTCTTTCTCCTTCTTTTCTTCCTCTTGGTGTCGAAATACTAATCATTCGACTGAACCAGGCATCTTCATGCTAACATTTCCCACATCGACATCTTCATTGCTCTATCCAATCAAAATCTAGATAATCTTTTGTTGTGGTACTGTATAAACAGACTAAGGAACGTATTACATATGTCTTCCAATGAAAGCTTGAAGCTTTGCTTACTACGTACTGCGATTTATGTCTTTTAATGGGAGCTTGAATGGAATGCTCATAATTTCTCTTGCGTTTACCTAATTTCTCATCCCCTCCCTAGCCTATAACAAATATCAAGATCAGAGAATCGAGGAAGATCAGCATACCTGTATGTGATCAATCATCGAAGTCATATATCATCAGTTCCTACGGCTCTATCATCAAGTCATGGAAGATCAAATTTGCTACTGAGCATTGAAAGAAGATAAAAAAACATTTCGCCTTCCGGAACCAAGTCTATCCTTCGGTTTGCAGCAACTTGTTTCTTTCAAACATAAGTTTTTCTGGATCAGCTGCAGCAAGAGAACGGAGAAAATATTATCGCCTTCTTTTCTTGCAAGTCAAATATTACGCATTTTCTCGCTGAAATCACTCACATGCAAACATTATTGACTATATAGTAATTTAGATTTTGCAGATTTATGTGCACGCATTTTGTGCTCTAATTATTTACTTAAACTGGATCTAGAGATGATCACTAAATGAGTTGATGGAGCTGATTGATTCAGATGATCGAAGTCAATGGAGATGATCGACTGCACTTGAATCCATGGAGAGATGATTGGTTGAACTTGAATTAATACTGAATTAATGAGTTAGGATCTTAAATTTTTTTACCTCGTGAATATATAAGATCGATTGTTTTAACACATACCCAAACATCATTTGACATAGAAAAACCTGCCGTAAACTAAGAAATCCGTCATATGCTTTCATGCTACCGATCCACCCAATCAAAATTGTTCTTTTATGTGCTTGAATTGAAAGAGGAGTTGTTTTCTTTCACCATGTATGCGGTCTTATATGGTTAGCCAGGGTTTTACTCATAACCGCTTACACCTTTAAAACCAGTGTCTTCGAAAGGAGACAAAATTATGCTTCTGTCGCAAAGGTCAACCATTTATATGATCTATTATCATCTATCCTAGGTTCTTTTACACTGGCCTTCTGTCTCTCTGAATTCACTGGTTATAACTGCGTGTCGAACTGTTGCAAAGTCTGACACTCTCTGCTATTGCACAGGTTCAAATTAGCAACCATAGCTTCACCTTTGATCACGTCTATGGCAGTACAGGAACACCATCTTCATCCATATTTGCTGAATGCATATCGCCACTTGTAGATGGACTCTTTCAAGGGTATAATGCGACAGTGCTTGCTTATGGACAGGTGAGGATATTGAATATGGCCAGTTGCTTAACCTCCATTAGAGAGTTCTGAGTGATTGATCATGGCTCTTTGTCATGTGGTAAAACTGATCATCTTTATATATACAGACTGGTTCAGGGAAGACGTACACCATGGGAACTGGGTATACTGTAGGAGGAAGCACAGAGGGAGTGATTCCTAAAGTTATGGAGATGATCTTCAACAAAGTCACCACATTGAAAAGGAAGGCAGAGTTTCAAATTCGAGTCTCCTTCATCGAGGTGCACCTGTAAAGAATGCATTTGGCCCAGTGAGGGCTCACGAATCGATGCTTATTAGTATCTGTACAAAATACTTTTCCATCAATATGAATCGTGTCTCATTGTTGATATCTTGATTTAATTCTTTAGATCATACGGAACATGTCTCATTGTTGATATCTTGATATCATTCTTTAGATCAAGGATATATTCTAAATGCTTATACTTCAATTAGATGCATCATGTCTCACTGTTACTGTCATTCTTTAACAAAACAGATTTTAAAAGAAGAGGTGCATGATCTGCTGGATCCTAATCCAGCTATTGCGATCAAAAGTGATGCTGCCAATGGCTTTGTTACAAAACCTGGTACTGTTGGAAAACCTCAAATTCAGATACGGGAGAACACGAATGGCGAAATTACACTAGCAGGTGTATCAGAAGTTGATGTAGATAGCTTGCAAGAAATGGCAGCATGCTTGGAGAGGGGTTCTCTATGCCGTTCAACAGCATGTACCAACATGAATACTCGATCTAGGTTTGTGCTAGTAATTATATTAGGTGGTTAATCACACTCACATATGTAAGATTCAACGTTTCCTTTTTCTTTCTCTTTTCCTACTTGTGTTTACAGCCGATCTCATGCCATTTTCACAATCACACTGGAACAGAGGAGTTGCATCATGGAATCACAAAGAAAGATCGGTATTAGCAACTTCAGTGAAGATGGCTGTGATGAATTCCTCAGCGCAAAAATACACCTCGTTGATTTGGCTGGCTCGGAAAGAGCCAAAAGAACAGGAGCTGATGGAGTTCGTTTCAAAGAAGGTAAGGCATAATATTTCGACATCTTCTTGTAAATTCAGGAAACCATTTTGAAAAACATAAAGAAAAATGCAGGTGTGCACATTAATAAGGGTTTATTAGCGCTGGGGAACGTGATAAGTGCCTTGGGAGATGACAAGAAACGTAAAGAAGGAGGCCATGTTCCATATCGAGACAGTAAATTGACTCGGCTTTTGCAAGTAAGATAAGTTGCTAGAAAAGGCACTCAATAAAGAAGATTCATCTCACTTAATAATTGGCTACCTATGTTTGGTCCAGGATTCCTTGGGTGGAAATAGTCGCACAGTCATGATCGGTATGTCATCTTGATCTTTTGTTTTGATTACTTTAATGAACTCTTATCAATTGTTAACTGTAACTCAATCACAGCTAGATGTTGGCCATTTCCTCTGTTTGATTTGCCATTCCCTATTGTTGCAGCCTGCATCAGCCCAGCAGATTCAAATGCAGAAGAGACCTTAAATACGTTGAAGTATGCAAATAGAGCTCGAAATATACAGAATAAGCCAGTTGTGAGAGTTTATCCATCCCCTCCAAGTCTTCGAATACCTAAATATAACACTGCCACCAATTCTTATGCAAAACACTCTTATTGGATGTCAGGTAAACCGTGATCCTATGGCTGCTGAGATGCAACGTATGCGCCACCAGGTAGAGCTCTTGCAAGCAGAACTACTATGTGTAAGGGAAGGCAGTTTATTTGAGGAGATGCAGGTAAGTGTCATGTTCTTGATGGGGCGCTCCAAAGGAAAACATTCAGACTTCATTTACTTAATCATCGGCATTTGAAATGTTGACAAGATTCTGAAGCAAAGGGCTGCATGGTATGAGGCAAACCTTCTAGAGTTCAAGCAACAGCTAAAGCTTGCCCGTGAAAATTTGCATCTTGGAGCGCAACGTTTACTTCAGACAGAAGTGAGTCGTTCATTAGTTATTGCAGAGTAATCGGCTTGGTGATTTTCATTCACTAAGGGATCGTGTTGGGGATGGATGTAGGTGGAAAGAGATAAATTGCAGCTTAAACTTGATATGCTACAGAGTGGTAAATCCTGGGAAGAAGCTTGCGGAGAGGATTCTCAGGTGATCAATGGAGAACATAAATTTATGAACTACATCATAATGCATTCTACGACACATGCTTATTTTTTCTGACTTGATTAAATATCAGAGCATACGTTTGCTAGAATCATATGCAGAGCGGATCAGAGCATTGGAAAATGAAATGCATCAATTACGTAGTGCTCCGTCAGCTTTATGTGCTGGCCTAGGACAATATCAGAGGAACATTTCAGTTCTCGACAATGATGTATCAATGATCTGTTTACCAGAAATATCAGGTTGTTAAGCATTATTATAATTTGTATTGCCATTTCTTGAAATTTATACTACTAACACGAGTCATTAATCTAAAGAAACAATCCAAATAGAAGAAGAAACCGTTGAAAAGGAAATGGAACATGCACGTCTACAAGATACTTTAGATAAGGAGCTTGAAGAGTTAAATCGAAGGCTGGAGCAAAAGGAGGTATTCATGTGAATACTTTCGAGACTCTCAAGAGTGTTGAAATTAAGTGGGCAGTAATTGATCAATAATAGACAATGGCAGTAATTCCTAGTTGCTTGCAGATTGAGATGAAAAGCTTTACAAGATGTGATGGTGCAGTTCTGAAGCATCACTTTGAAAAGAAAATATTGGAGCTAGAGGAAGAGAAAAATGCTTTGCAGGTATTTTCCTTCAAGACTTCTGGCATAGAGACATCACACTGATCCTAGTAAAATTTTGTAAATCTAAAGATTGGCATCTCGGTCATGTTTCAAACTACAGACGGAAAGGGATATGCTTGTCTCTCAACTTACACGGCTAGCTAACACAACAGATGAACAAAGCCAGAAGCTACATGAAACATATCTTCAGAAAGTTAAGGCATTGGAAACTCAGGTAGTATAAGTAAGCTGATATGCTGTAGTAAACCTAAGAAAATAGACGCATCAGACTAATTTCCAATGATACTTATTATTGATTCTAGATATCAGAACTTAAAAAGAGACAGGAGAATCAAACCCAGCTCCTCAAGCAAAAGCAAAGAAGTGATGAAGCTGCAAGGAGGCTTCAAGAGGAGATCCAGAGAATTAAATCTCAGAAGGTAAATAGATGCATCTATACTAAAAAATAATTAGCAATCGCACTCTGGTATATTCAACCGCTTCTACCATGTGATCTGAACCATTCCTTTGTAGGTGCAATTGCAAAACAAAATAAAACAGGAGTCTGAACAATTTCGTTCATGGAAAGCTTTACGTGAGAAAGAACTCCTCCAAGTAATATGGATGTTTCATTCTTCTTTTGTGTAGTCGTCCAATGGTTTAAGCAGGAGTTTGTCACAAAATACTAAGCGATTTTTGCAGTTGAAGAAAGAAGGGCGACGAAATGAGTATGAGATGCACAAGCTTCAGGGTCTTCATCAACGCCAGAAAATGGTACGTATTTGATGCTCTTCATCACTTTGGTCTTGCATTCCATTGCACCTTACGGTAGATGCAATAATCCTACAAAAACGTTATGATTAGGTTCTACAGAGAAAAACAGAAGAATGCTCTGCAGCTACACGCAGATTGCATGAGCTCCTGGAGAGGAGGAAAGCTTCGTCCAAAGAAAGTCTGGGCACTGGTAAGCTGATTACAATGGTCGTCCTGTGCACTAATGTCCTTGCTTGTTACCCCAAGCTTACATTGATGTTACATAGATGGAAGAACACTTTTATTTGTATGCTCTCATGTTGAATCAGTTTTTTGCACCTCATTATTTTACTTAATAATAAAATAAATGCATTAAACAAAGGGGATTTCGGAGTGGATGATAGGAACGTTAACTAGTTATATGTGACAGATTCTCTCCTCACAAGGTTCTTACCTTTTTTGCATCTAAACAACCAGTTGAATTATTAACATTGACAGTAACAGTGGTCGTTGATTTTAACCTCTAATAGAACCCAGTTGCCTTACAGGGGTTCCAATGGCCAACATGTCTAGTCGGCAGGTAGTTCTAAATTGTAATTTTCAATGCTCGTCGAGTGGGCATAGGTTTAGTGCGTCATCCTTCGAATTCTGAATGTTAACAGACAAGTGAAAAGAGTTTGCAACAATCAGTTGAAGATGAACTCGAAGTAGCAGCACATATTCATGAAGTTCGTAGCAACTATGAGAAACAAAGTGAGATGTAAGTGAATGTTATTTTATATTAACATGGGTGAAAATGATTTGATCTTTGTCACTTGGAAGCTGATCACCTGCCTTCATACATAACTGGCATACACAGACGGGCTGCATTAGCTAAGGAGCTTGCGAATCTTAAGCAAGGAACAGGGACTTCAGGGTAATAGTTTGCCCACCCTTAAGGGTCTATTACATTTTAGTATCATCTTTTTAAGTTACCTCCTTATCAGGTCTGAATCACAACTCTCTCTATCTCCGGGTGCACGTCAAGCAAAGATTTCTTTACTAGAGACGATGTTAAGTTCCTCTTCTAGTACGTTGGTAGCAATGGCTGCAGAGCTCTCTGAAGCAGAAGAGCGTGAACGTGCATTTACTGGCCGTGCTCGCTGGCAACATGTTAGAAGCATGGTGGATGCAAAGAACCTTTTGCAGTATACCTTCAATTTAGCAGTGGAAACAAGGTGTCTTATAGAATTGTGGCTATTGAGTATATTTTATTGATTTCCCAGCACAATGCACGGGTACAGGGATACTTTTATACTGCTTACCTGATTGTTATCACTTTATCAGGTGCAAGATCTTAGACAGAGAAATTGAATGCAAAGAGTTGAAAGAGAAGCTATCAGAGCTCACGCTTCTGTTGAAGGAAAGTGAAGCTCATCGAAAAGAAAGGCAACACGCACAATTTGCAAGGGATAAAAATATGTCTCAGTTGCTTGCATCTTCTGCAAACGTACTATTTGGTCTCAAAGACAAATAGAAGATTCTATAAAATAGAATGATCCAAATTAACTTTCTCTTGTACTTGTTTATGCTTCTTTTAGGCTGGCACAACAGCTGCAATGAGGGCCTGCCTTAATGAAATCTCTAAGATGTTGCTTCCAGTCGATGAGCTAGGTCCAAGAACACTCGAATACCCTGATGACTCTCCTGAAGCATCAGAAAGTGATGAGTCAATTAGTCAAGGACAGGTAACATAAATGTTTGTAAACCTCTCCTCCATTAGTTATGAATCATAACAAAGTTTGTCTTTCCGGGGTGTGCTTGACCTTACTAGATATATATATATATTTTTTGTCATTCAGTCTCCTTCAAATGGCCAATCTTCTGATCCTGATTTAACTGATATTGACGAGTTAGAGACAGAAGAATCAGATATGGACCTTGATATTGATGAGAATGCATGTGATGAGGATTTGGATTCCCATGAGGGAAACAGAAAGGAAAGCAGATTAAAGAGCAAAAGCCAATTTATGATTTCAGATTCTGATGAGATTGATAGAGCTGACTCCCAGCTTCGCTGTGCATCTGGAACAAGCTCTAGTTGTGAACTCGATAAATGTGCAAACAAAGAACATGGGTCCGAGGTTATCGGAACCACTAAAATTGCAGAGGCGCTGGAAACGTTGGCATTACACAAGGAGATAACATATACTCAAGCCTGTCAGCCCAGTGAGTGTTCAGAGACGGTAGATGAGGTACTCCTCAAGAAAGAAGATGTCCAAAGAGCAGAACAAATTTTGGCAAAACATGGTGCACATCTGCTGGGGGATGCCTGGGCTGGGCTACAACAAGCTGGTTCAGCTCTTGGGAGAGGACTAGTAACCGAGAGAGAGGATCACCCTGATAAACATCACATCCGATCACCACTTTCAGATATTGGAAACAAGAATCAGGTACGTTAAGGCCCAGTGCCAAATTAATGCTATCTATGGTTTGGATAAAACTGATCAAGTGTTCATTTTCCACAAAATGCCAGCCAGTGCTAAACTTTGGAAGGAGGATCAATTTCATATACTGTTTGAGAAATCATTTTTCCATTTTTCAAGAGTTTCCCAACTTAGGAGGTGGGCTGATTTAATTGAGCTCTCCTTCATTTCTTCATGATCGTGATCAGGCTCAAGAGGTGAATCAACAAGGAGGCAAGACAAAGCAGCGAAAACGATGGGCGAAAGCTCCGATGCAAACCGTAACAGTGCAGCTGGTGCCAACAATAGGAGGAACAAGGCGAAAGCAACCACCAAGCAATGAGACGACGCATAACGAGAACCAAGTACTACCAGAGAATGCCCTAGAGGCAACAAAAGGAGTAGGTTTGGGGCCATCCTCGACGCCGAATGTTCTCGATAAAGAAGTCGGGGCGCCATCAAACGAGAACATCGGAGGAAGCGATGGTGCGAATGCACGGAGAACCAGCAACGGGAACAGTCCTCCGATCGAGCTTTTACCAGCACCATCTGTCATATCGGTGAGATCGCAAAGGGAGGCACAGCGATCTCTATTGGTGCTAGGGAAAGCACCGAGGAATGGTCGAGCGAGGAAGAAGAAGGCAAGCCCGCCGACGAGTCCATTGAGAGCTAGGAATGCTCGTGGTTTGGACGAGTTCTCCATGGGAAGCTCAGCGGGTTCGAGGACGCAGGGGAAGGCAGTTACCCGAGAAAAGGAGAATGTCTAGGCTGGCTGCAGCAAAATGCATGGTTTAAAGGAAAGCAAAAAAACATTCATTCATTCAATCAATCAATTCATTCATTCATAAGGATTTGGTATGTTTTGTTGGTGCTGCTGCAGTCTGCACCCAAAACAAACTTGGGGCTGAGGAGAAAGAGGCCAACCAACACCATCATCCTTTTTTTGCTCATGCCTTGCCTTCCACAAACTGTATATAGTTCTATATTCTGATTGCTTCTCTGATTGCCATCCACAAGGGATGGTGATTGATCCTTTTTCATTTGTGAAACCCATTTCATACATAGCTCAAGAGACAGAGTTCATGGTGCTGAGCAAATGAAACAAACACTTCTTATTATGACATGTCCAATGTCGAGGACATTCGTCTTCGCAGTTAATCGGTTATTTCAGTTGGTCAGGACATTCATTGTCTTTGGCTTCTCTCACATCTTTCTTTCAATTGCTAGTCTCAAATATGGAAGCAAGGTAAGGCTTTGTTTGATGCGGTCTCAGATCCGCTCTCAATTCTACTATGGACCTGCTCGAATATTCTCTCGATGTGCAGACTTTTGCTAGCGAGTGCCGGGTTTTGGTTGTACGATCATCGATGATGATAATAGGATATTTCAATCCCTGGTTTCCTGATCTAAGCTGTGTAACATGTCTGTACTATTTCAATCCCTCAACCACCATTGCTTTTCTTCTTGGATGCCTGGAATTGCTTTATTTGTATTGCAATTTGAGATAAACATGGGGTCGTATCAATTCAATTTGATCTTCCTTTTATTGTTCTTCCAATGTTTTTCTAATCTTTGCGTTATTTGGCTTTGTAATTCAAGGGAACTTTCAATTCAATTTGAGGTCTGTTTCTTTTTTTATCTTAGCTTTGTATTATTCAGCTTTGTGTGTATGAGCTATAACTATAAGCTTTTGATCTCTTAGCAACGTCTTTCTAATCTCTGCATTACTTGGCATTGTAAACTGAGCTAATTTAATCTCTCTGGTTTTCTAAACGCAGTTGCCAGCATAACCTCCTTTTAAACTCGCTTCAAATGTCTTCCTGACCTTTGCATTTCTAGTCCCAGCTAAACATAGGGTTGTATAAATTCAAGTTGATCTCCTCTCATTGTCCGTCTAATCTTTGTTACTACTGCTATATTTTTTATCTTTCTTCAAATGTTTCAGCTTTGTAATTTTAGCAACAATATTCAATTTAATAGATCTTTTTCCATTTCCTTTCTAATCATTTGTATTAATTAGCTTTGTAAATACGAACGTGTACCATTTTTTATTTGATTTCTCTACAATTGTTTGTCTGATCGTGTTGTTACCCCACCTCTTCTATTGGATACGCTTCATATTAACATTAGCCTATTTTCTGAGGTGCGTGAACGTTTAGCACATCTGTATATTGAGTGATACTACTGTAAGTCAATGCAAAATGCTGATAATACTCATAGTACAATCACAATAGAGTCTCCCATTGAAGCAGTAATTGTGCATTGTTAATAGCTCGTAGGGTACCTTTTCTTCAGCTGTTGACATAGTTTCCTCAATATCTCAACATCTGTAACTCATAGATCAATCAATATCTAAACATCTGGTAAGTCATATATCACTCAAAATACCGAAACCTCTGTTAGATCACTCAAATATCCATGCGCTTGTAACTCGGATCATACGTTCTTGATATTCACATTATAAATTATCAAAATCAAAGCTGTTTATGTAGGTTCCAACTCACCAACTTTCTTGTGTACAGATGCATGGCTGAAAAGATGTTTGGAGTAAGGATCTTAAAGCAAATGAACAAGATGCTCTCACATTGTGTCCTTGATGATGTTGATGGCATCGGTCATCCAGCAAGAATTTTGAGATCCTCTTTGAACCTTTGATAAGGTGAAAAGCCATGTCATTGTATTGTCATTGTTTCCTACAGTGATTACTCGGATTTTCGCAACACTAGCATCAATAGTGTTACCGTCTATGTAAAAACTTTTGAATGACAGCAACTCATGAAACCTGTCCACATCAGGGGACAGATTTTCAGTGATGATTAGTTTCTTAAAATCACATGAACATATTATCCCACCAAAAACATCATCTCTTCTGTCTGTTTGCATAAGAAAATTACCTTGACTTGAATTTCATGCAAAAATGGCCAAAGTGATACAGATCTGAGGGATACCCAAAGTAGCAAGAAAGACTTTCTCCATCAAGAGTCCCCTCTGCATTTGCAAAGAGATACATTACCTGATAGACATGTTAAATTTTAAAATCATCAGTGTCACATTATCACTGGTATCATTCTTGTAGACAATTACATCAAAGAATACAATGAGGAAACTCTACAGAAAGTATTATTGAGAAACTTATAATGCATGATGTTAACATGGGAGTTGACCTGCCAACCTGTAGCCTACATTACAAGCATGTTTATTTGTATTTCGCAGATGATTAAATCAAGCCTAATGCATCAAACTCAATGATGGTAAAAGCAAAAGTCTAGAGCTGGGTCCAAAAGCCTTCTATACACCGCAATGAACAATTCATGCTGGTTGAATATGCAAACTATAGGCTTGTTGAATATGATAGTCATATTCAAGGTTACCAATTTTCGCTAGGAAGAATAGAAGGTGTGGAGATTAGAGTTTTTCCTAGATTCTTGATACACGAACACAAACATACTGCTCTTCGATTAAGGGAGTGATCTTCTGTGAAGCTCTTTGATGGGTTTTAAGAGGGTGTGGAGGTTAAAGAGAACTTTGAGGTTTCGGATGCCCATGGCCGATTTGATTGGTAGGGACACCACTCCAGAAAGAATTTAAAATTTCCCAGTTCGCACAGTGTAACCTCAATCAATATGTCAAGGGAAATCATGTATGAGTTATATCCGGAAAATCTACCTCAAGACCATGGTCTTTGCGTGGCTCATCATTTCTTGACAAAGCATTCAATTGAATCTTTACAGCCTCCTCTACTGTGAGCTGCAAAATAGTTTCTTCCAGGCATAAGAATTCATTAAAAACACACAGATATTTTAAAGCATGCAATTATCAAGAACCTTATTGACCACCTTGAAGGAATATTTTTGAGGTTAACTCGTTCTACCGAAGAATTCAAAATAAGGCAAATATAAACATTTTCATTGTGCGAAGAAGAATCCTAAATGTTCATACTCCAGGATGAGGGCCAAAAAGAGGTCCAGAGGAAGCAGCATCATTTCTTTCAACACTGCAGACCAGTAAAATTTCCATGTTTGAGGTTTTGTTGAATGGCATGGAGACATACAATACTCAACTATCAAATCACAGCATTTAAATATTTCTCTGTTAAAGTTTTATTGAAGAAGATCAAGGTGCCCTAGCTATGAATTCACAGTCCAATGAAGAAAAAAGTTTAACGGTTCACCATGTCTGGCTCAATACGTAACAACTCAATTTTTAAGATAATCGGAGCTTAACTACTTCAGAGATTAAAAGTATATGTTGAAAAGGTATTAACCCAACCCTAAATCCTAACAGCATTGAGATAACTTCACTTTCTTTCTCATCATTATGATTACACCAACTCAAAGATCGTCAATCCATTTGTACAAAACAATTGAATTGATAAAATAATGTTTCTAGTGTCATTGATATTTCTCAATTGGCTAACTGAGTAATGAATACTGTAGGGTTACAGCAGCATTTAAAGTTTCCAGGTTATGGCATATCAAGGTTTGGTTGGCACCCACCATCTTTTACAATACTAACTGAAAATATGATATACAAAACAGATTTACAGTGACGGAGCACAGTTGTGATGAATTGTTATCACTGTATCTCTTTAGTTTGTATTACTTCGCTCTAGGTTGTATTAATTTCTTTTACTTAGATCTGACTCCTTATGTCCTGTATCTAACTCCAGGTTTTATTGCAATACTCTGATACATCAAAGTTTGGCTCTTGTGATCTTTCTCAATAACAAGTGAACATGTGATCTAATCACCAGATCTTTAATATTGGATCCACAGTTGTTATGAAGTGTCATCATAGTGTTATTTTGATTCCCATTACTTCACTTCAAGATCTAAGCTTTAGACTGTATAACTTTCACTTTAGACTGGGGTTCCTTCAGGTTTAATGGCACTACTTTTTCCAGAATTGATATTTCATCCTGTAAGCTATAGGTGACCGTGGTGTATGTATCTCAAATTAGATTATAGATGGTAGTTGTAGAATTGATGCTCATAGATGACTTCGGCTGTATGTATTATGAGAGGAATTGAGACACCATAGATCCTTTTAGCTTCCTATTTTTTTAGTGTTAAGCATATTCTGCAGGTCGATGTTCTTTCTCGCCTTTCACCATTTCATATCAACCAGAAAGTTGTGAGTTTTTGACATTGGGTTTATCTTGCATCACACGATTGCTGTGACAATAGCCTCAGAGGACATTCTCTGCATTTATTTCCAGAGTTCAAATTTGTGCTCCATGTTAGCCTAAGAGACTTGCAGAATCGACAGCAGATAGTTTTTCGATGTGGCGAAAACAGAGCAACCAGCAGTCGCAGACTAAAATTGAAGCACTTGAAGACGCATAGATTGAATTCACACAAACCCAGATAGAAAGAGAGGATAGAAAGGACAGAGGGAAATTGGGAACAGACTCATGAGGAACCTACCTTTCAACATTGCGGAAGGAGAAGGAAGCGGAGGTGGAGGAGGAGGAGGAGGAGGACCTCGCAGGAAGCATGATGCCGTGTGTTATTGCAGAGAGACGCGCAGAGGAAGCAGCAGGGGCGGATCTGCAGAAAAGGGGGAAGCGGATGAAGCAGGGCAAGGGAAAAAGAAGCAACAAAAAACGCCAGGATACAGAGAGGGGAAGAGATGGGTAGTTTACCTGCGGAGGAGGAAAGGCGAGGTTGGAAGGGGAGCGATGGCGGAGAGAGGAGGAAGAGGGAAGGGCGACCTAGCCAAGGACGCCATATCCGACATCTGCGCAGAAGAAGAAGAAGAAGAAGAAGAAGCACAGAAGAAGAAGAAGAAGTGTTTTTCTCTCAGTAGATTTTCCTATTTACTGAAATGCCCCTCCAAAATAGAAGTACTGTTTACACTCAAAAAGTTGTTGGTAGGGGTAGGGTTAGGGTTAGGGTTAGGGTTCGGGGCTTGGGTTAGGGTTTAGATCTTAGGTTTCGGGTTCGGGTTAGGTTTTAGATAGGGTTAGGATTATGGTTAGGATTCAGATGTGGCTTGGGCTAGGATTGAGATTTAGATAAGGTTAGGGTTAGGGTTCTGGGCTTGGGTTAGGGTTTAGATTTTAGGTTTAGGGTTCGGGTTAGGTTATAGATAGAGTTAGGGTTAGGTTAGGGTTAGGGTTATGGTTAGGATTTAGATGTGGCTTGGGCTAGGATTTAGATTTAGATAAGGTTAGGGTTAGGGTTCGGGGCTTGGGTTAGGGTTTAGATTTTAGGTTTAGGGTTCGGGTTAGGTTATAGATAGAGTTAGGGTTAGGTTAGGGTTAGGGTTATGGTTAGGATTTAGATGTGGCTTGGGCTAGGATTTAGATTTAGATAGGGTTAGGGTTAGGGTTCAGGGCTGGGGTTAGGGTTTTGATTTTAGTTTTAGGGGTAGGGTTACGTTTTTAGATATGGTTAGGGTTTAGATAGGGTTAGGGTTAGGCTAGGTTTAGGATTTAGATGGGGCTAGGGTTAGGATTTAGATAAGGTTAGGGTTAGGGTTAGGATTTAGATAGGGTTAGAGTTAGGCTAGGGTTAGGGTTAGGGTTAGGATTAAGATTTAGATGCAGCTAGGGCTAGGATTTAGATAAGGTTAGGAGTTAGGCCAAGGTTAGGGTTATGGTTAGGATTTAGATGGGGCTAGCACTAGGATTTAGGTTAGGAGTTAGGTCAGGGTTAGGGTTAGGGTTATGGTTAGGATTTAGATGGGGCTAGGGCTAGGTTTTAGATAAGGTTAAGGAGCTAGGTTAGGGTTAGGGTTATGGTTAGGATTTAGATGGGGCTAGGGCTAGGATTTAGATAAGGTTAGGGTTAGGGTTAGAATTTAGATAGGGCTAGGGTTAGGTTAGGGTTATGGTTCGGACCCGAGATGTGAATTGGGATGAAGAAAAACCACATTGTGTCGTTGTAGTAACTGATGCTCCACTTTGCATTTTACGGTAAGCTGTAAATACCAAATCAACCCTGAACTGTTATGTTCAAGGCAATGAGGGTGAAACTATGGGTTTAGGGACTTTGGTTAGGGCTAGGGTTAGGGTTTGTATCAGATCAGGCATTCGTAATCTGTAGATTTTAAGGCTGATTGTTTCAGAGTTTGGGTTCTAGATTACAGTTTGTGGGCTTGAGGGAGGCTTGTCAAAAATGGCGTATGATTGATTCTGGCTTTAGGGTCTAAATTGGATTAGGATTGAATGGCAGGTCAATGGATGCAGATTAGGGTTCCAAGTTGTTTAGAACAAGGAGGGCCGGATTCAGGGTTTGTAGGTAAAACCGGCTCATATTAGCGTTTAGGGTTTTTTAGAACCAAGGAGGGCAAAGTCCACTAATTATGTCATACCTATGTTCACTAATTGTGATTCAAGTTTTTAATTATGCCAGATACTTACCATGCTAATCTAATCCCCCTTATTCTCGAGAAGATTATCACTATATGTCGTTTGTACAGACATATACTACTATGCTTCTCTACTAGGCTCGAACTGACACTAACGCTAATCCCCCCATTAATTAATCTTGGCCTACTCTCAAGAGAGGTTAACATAATATGGTCATTTGCTAGAGCCTGAACAATCTCCAGGCATGCACCTACATCCTCTCTCTAGGCATTGCGCCCCACATCCTCAAATGTACCCACATCCTCTCTCTAGGTGATGCACCTACAACTTCTCTCTAGGGATCGCACCCACATCCTCCCCCTAGACAATGCAACCACATCCTCCCTCTAGGCAATGCAGCCACATCCTCTCTCTAGGGAATGCACCCACATCCTCTCTCTAGGCAATGCACCCACATCCTCCCTCTAGGTATCGCACCAATACCCTCTCTCTAGGCACCGCACCCACATCCTCTCCGCCCTCGAGGAATCGCAGCCACATCCGCTCTCTAGGAATTGCACCCACATCCGCTCTCTAGGAATTGCAGCCACATCCATTCTCTAGGAATTGCAGCCACATCCGCTCTCTAGGAATTGCACCCACATCTGCTCTCTAGGAATCGCATCCACGTCCATTCTCTAGGAATTGCCGTGCCTCTCTCTAGGCACGGAACCCACATCCTCCTGCATTGGAGGCACATCTTCCCTCTAGGCACGGCACCATATCCTCTCTCTAGGCATCCCGCAGTCCACTTCTCCTCCCCACATCTGCTCTCTAGGCATGGCACCCACATCCGCCCTCTAGGCATTGCACCCACATCCGCTCTCTAGGAATGGCACCCACATCCTCCCTCTAGGAATTGCACCCACATCCGCTCTCTAGGAACGGCACCCACATCCGCTCTCTAGGAACAGCACTCACATCCGCTCTCTAGGAAGGGCACCCACATCCTCTCTCTAGGCATCGCACCCACATCCACTCTCTAGGAACGGCAGCCACATCCATTCTCTAGGAATTGCAGCCACATCCACTCTCTAAACACGGCACCCACATCCTCCCTCTAGGCATTGCAGGCACATCTTCCCTCTAGGCATTGCAGGCACATCTTCCCTCTAGGCACTGCACCACATCCTCTCTCTAGGCATCCCGCAGTCCACTTCTCCTCCCCACATCCGCTCTCTAGGCATGGCAGCCACATCCGCCCACTAGGCATTGCACCCTCATCCGCTCTCTAGGAACAGCACCCACATCCGCTCTCTAGGAACAGCAGGCACATCCTCCCTCTAGGCATTGCATGCACATCTTCCCTCTAGGCACTGCACCACATCCTCTGTCTAGGCACCCCGCAGTCCACTTCTCCTCCCCACATCCGCTCTCTAGGCATGGCACGCACATCCACTCTCTACTCATGGCACCCACATCCGCTCTCTAGGCATGGCACCCACATCCTCCCTCTAGGCATGGAACCCACATCCGCTCTCTAGGAACGGCAGCCACATCCTCTCTCTAAGCATCGCACCCACATCCGCTCTCTAGGAACGGCCCCCACATCCACTCTCTAGGCAAGGCACGCACATCCACTCTCTACTCATGGCACGCACATCCACTCTCTACTCATGGCACGCACATCCACTCTCTACTCACGGCACTCACATCCACTCTCTAGGCATGGCACCCACATCCTCTCCCTAGGCATCGCAGCCACATCCACTCTCTAAGCCCACATCCTCTCTCTAGGCCCACATCCACTCTCAAGCTGCAGAGATCCTCTGCCCCGAACCCAGCTCGTGGGTCGCGCAATGCACGTGTGCCATTCGCTTCTTCTTCATTCATGGTTCATGGCCCTCTTGGGTCAATGCCGATTCTCCCCGTCTTCGGACACACAAGAGAGAAGAAAAGCAGACAGACAGACAGACGAGAGGAGCAGAAACAAGAAAGGGGAGCGATGTCGTAGTTGTCGTTGGAGCAGCAGAGTATGGCGATGATGATGATGATGATGGTGATGGTGTAGTGGTAGTTGAGGAAAGAAGTCGACGAAGACGATGATGGTGGTGATGAAGAGCCTCCGATCTCCCCTGCTCCATATCCATGGAGACAAGGAACTCGCCCAAATAGCAGCTGCACGTAAATTCTCTCTCTCTCTCTCTCTCTCTCTCTCTCTCTCTCTCTCTCTCTCTCTCTCTCTCTCTCTCTCTCTCTCCCTCTCT